>RJWJ010007357.1:0-57937 GCA_004363605.1 Indri indri
TCTGTTCATGTTTACTTGTTATATAAAAATCATTAAATGAACTCAAGGATTATCTGATTATACAGCCCTTATAAATGACCATGTTAAGGCAATGATTTAATTGTAGTTCAGACTCATAATGCTAACCCAAGTGAAGTTAAACTATACAGAATCACTTTAGCAGTACATGATGCATAACACTTGAGAAAGAAAATCACAGATTAAAACTGACAAAGCTAATCACCATATGTTTTACCTCTGAGCCCCTTGATCTTTAGAGAACTTATTAGAAACCTTTTTTGTTTAATCTTATTTTTTTTAAAGGTATCACAACAGTGGTAGAGTTTATAGTTCTCCCAAATGCTTCTAAAGCCACCTACATGTGGGTAAGAAGTATTAAACAGCACTGTAGCATTACAGCTGGATCACCTGAGTCTGAATCCTGGTTATCCAACATGCTAGCCTTCCCAGCTGTGTTACCCTGTGAACGTTCCTCTCTGTGCCTCAGTCACCTTATCTGTAAAATATGGATAATTATGGTTTCTACTTCATAATGTTTTGAGTATTAAGTGAATTAATGATTGTAAAGAGAATAGTGCCTGGTTTATAATTAAGTCAGGAAAGGAAAAGAAAAAAAGGCATACTTAGCACTACTCTTCTGTGCTTTGTTATACATGAGAATTCTGACTTCAGTTTTAAACTACAAATCTCTATTTGTTTCCAGTGAAAATTTAGTTTAATAAGTTTAAAGTGTTAAAATTTCTAAGATGGAGGCCGGGCGCAGTGGCTCACACCTGTAATCCCAGCACTGTGGGAGACCAAGTCGGGAGGATTGCTTGAGCTCAGGAGTTCAAGACGAGGCTGAGCAAGAGCAAGACCCCATCTCTACTAAAAATAGGGGGAAAAAAAAGAAGAAAAATAGAAGAGAAAAAAAAAAAAGAAAGAAAAAATTAGCTGGACAACTAAAAAAACAGAAACAAAAAAATTAGCTGGAGATGGTGACCGAACCCCTGTAGTCCCAGCTACTCAGGAGGCTGAGGCAGGAGGATTGCTTGAGCCCAGGAGTTTGAGGTTGCTGTGAGCTAGGCTGACACCATGGCATTCTAGCCTGGGCAACAGAGAGAGACTCTGTCTCCAAAAAAAAACCCAAAATCTGAGAAGGAAGTGTTATTTTTTATTATGTAGCCTTCGTTTTGACTATGTAAATCCTAAATATTATAGCATTCAAATGGATATATTAGGACAAATTTCTAATGCTATCAACCTATAGTGATTTAAAGTAGAAAAGTTTTAAAAACTGTTTTAGAAGATGGTTGAAGGCGTAGTGACAATAGTTAGGACTTGGCACTACCAATAATTTAGTACTTTCAGTGGTCAAGGACAGACCCCTCTGTCTACTATTCTTGTGTAGGGGCACTTGTAATTTCCCCATTAATCTTTCCATTATGAAGGCACTCTTCAGTGTTCCAGCTGGTTCCTCTCTTGGTATGCGAATGGTTTGGATACATGTGAGGAGGCCAAGGATTTAAAGGGCCAGATCTGGCCACATTTATGACCTGTCTGAGCTGCTTACTATGGTGTTCACATTTTCCAGTGTCATAGGCAAAGTTTTGCTCCAGATCCTGAATATATGCAAAAATAGGGCTAAGGTGGTTTAATCCTAACCAACCTGTTAGAGATCTGAATCTCCTAATTTCTGAAAGTTTGACATCTCTATAATAAATTATATACTGAATTATGTATAAAGTGAAAAATTTACGTTTATTAAGGGCCCCGTGGCTTTGCTTTGAAGGCATTAGAAATTGACTTTTTTTTTTTTTAAGGAAAAAAATGCTTTTCCAAATACTTTTTAAATAGATGTTGGGAAGTCTTGTTAAAATGTTGGAAAAGTTATTTTTTCCTTAATACAGAATTCTAAGAAAACACATGAGAAGTGTTTAAAATGTCCGTAGTTAAAAACCAACTTAGCAAAGGTATACAAAATTCAATGCTGTAGCCAATTTCCAAATTATAGAATTCAATGTTGATTAATGGTGGTGGTGGTGGGTTGCATAAACTGTGAGAAAAATTCAAATAATGTGGGACAAATACATAAATCCACTGTTGCAATTTTTAATATAGGAGAATGGAGGCCTTATGGACAGGGATGGTGGGTCAGGGGGAGGGAGAGGGACAGGGACAGGGACAGGGATTCTGTAGGACAGCCTGGTCTCAGCTGGAGATAATGAAGTAAAATTATAGCATAGTGGTAATTAAGTGGGTCTTCAAGGTTATCTAGACCTTCTGGTGCTTGAAGACCTTCCACACTTTTTCTACTTAATCAATTGCTAATTTAGTCCTTGAACAGGCTTGATGTTGGATCTTTTTCTTTTTTGGGGAAGTAAATGCCAGGACTGGATTCTGGGCATCTTTACTCTCAATCTGGTACTATTATTGATCCCAAAGTTCACTGGTTCTGTTATGCATAAAAGAATTCTACAAGCAAGAGAAAACAAGGATGAGAAGCACAAAATGTCATTACACTTTACACCTGCTCTCAGATCATCTTTGACCATTTCTATGTCAATGCCAATGAAATTCCAGTTCTGTTCTCCCTTAAGCATTACTTTCCCTTAAAAGCCCAGCCAGTTTTTCTCAAGTAAAGCCTGAGATTTCAGGAATGGCCAGACACTTGACTTCCTTCTAGGTATCTCATCCCTTGGAAAGTTGCTGAACCTGCTTTAGTCTTAATTAACAGCACAGTAGAATAAACTGAACCAGTTCTTTTCAGACTCTTTTCCAAGGGTTATTTTTGCTGATGCCCAAAGTATGAGAAGCCAGGTCAGAGTTGGCAAAGTTTGCAATGGCAGGAAGCTCCCAGAACCTGGGGTTCATCCCTGGCTGTGCCTTCAGTATTGTTACCTTTAACTGTTAGTTAAAGGGTTAATAATGGGACAAATTGGGATGATCAAAGGGAATAAAGAGAAATGTCTGAATTCTCCACTGGCTTTTGTAATTGCCAAGTATCTGGTGCTGAGAATATCTTACTGTTATATTTTATGTCTTACTAATGATTTGGACCACATTTGTTGCACACTGTTACATGCTGTCTAGTTCCCAAATGGCTTCATTATTATATAAGTTTTATCTCACCAACAAGTCCTTTATTGGTCCAACTCATGTTTTATAATCAGTGTCATCTCCCTTCATGCTAGTCCATTAATGGGTCCTCAGAAGGTTGATTTGGGATCAGGAGGTCTCCCCAGAGCTGTATGAGAGCTGCAGAAGGAATTTGACCACCTTTGAGTACAGATTGGCAGTCATCAAAGCAGACAGCTAGGAGAGCTCAGCAAGCAGAAATGTCCTCTGATCCTTTGATGAGCCTTACCTTTCAGTTTGAGAAAAGCTATAATAAGATACGTATCTGACATTGCTGTTAGATTGTGATTTTTGGTACACAGTGGACAGTGACAGGTTTTATTTATTTATTTTTCCTAGAATCAGGGTGGTCAAGTATTTTATTTATTCCTTTTGGTTCTTTTTCATATTTTCCCCCAAATTTACTTTTATTCTCAAACAGCATATCAGGACATATTTTAAAATCTAGCAAATAGTTGGGCATGTGTGAAGACCTTTTTTGGGGAGTCCAAAATATGTTCTGAATTTTTGCCTGTACTTAAAATATTTGCAATAAACACAGGAAGTTTGCATGCTGCTCTGGAATTATGTGGCAGGTTTGTAGAGTGCCCTTCCCTTATGTGCTGTGTTGCTTATGGAAATGACAAGCTTTCATAGTATCTGTTAAACTGTAACCTGCCTATTGTGTTCAATGCAGAATTCTGAATTTAGTTAAAATGTTAAGAAGTCATGTTGTTTGTTCCACCCCTGCCTCTCAGAAAAATTAGATGGAGATGCATGTGCTTTCTATCAATAAAGCATATTTGTTTTGAAAGACACAGCACTCATGGGCTGTCAGTCATAACAAATGACTTCTGAGAGTACTTTAAGAGCTGCAACATCAATATTTACAAAATGCAAAGTGAAGAAAAGCACATTGAGTCACAGATACCTGTGCTGATTGTTGCCTGATTCCCTCACTCTCCCAATATATTTAGTGTGGCTAAATTTATACGAAGGACTATTTCGAAATATGAATGGAAATTTGGGAATCTTTTAAAGTAAATATTGAGAGACACTAATTAAATGCCAGAAAGGCTTGTAAAATGGAATTACTTTTTCTCCCAAAGTAAACGTATTGATTAAAAACTAAAATCAGTGATATAATTAGATGGAAGAAAGTACCTGTGTTTGGGGCATGAAGTCCAGAGCCTTTATAGGCTGTGTCCCTAGTTTGCCCCTTAATGGTATTGTAATGATTATGTAAATCTCTCTGAGGCTCCTCCCACTTAGCTGTTAAATGGGTATAATTATGCCCACTTCACAGGATTTTATAATATTAAATAAACAAACGTGTTCAATAAAGGCTTTGTAAGTCATAAAGTGGTACATAATTGGAAAGTAGCAATTAAGGTAGCCTGGGGGAGGTTTTAATAGCAATACTGCTTTTTCATATTAGGAAATATATTTGGAACTTATTAATGAAGCGTACTCAAATTCTATATTATAAAGTACTTTATTATAAAAGTTAAAACACAGAATTCCTTACATATCAGAAATATGACTTTATTATATTATAATCCATCTTTGAAAAAGAAAGTGAAATAAAAACAGTATGGGCTCATCGGTAGCACCGTAGTCTCGGTTGTTGATTATATATTCTACCATTAATTCTTGTGGCTCTGACAAATCACTGCTTAAGTGAGAGCAGTCCCTCCCTCTGGTCCCCTTGACATAATGCCATTGTGTAAATATGGAAAGGCATCATTAGACACTCATCACAAAGTACTGCGGAGATTCCAGGTAGAAAGGGATTGAATTAATGAAAAATGGTTTTAGTAGAGTTAAGAATCTTGCTTAGGGGAAAAATGATATTAAATTTGAAAATTCTTGGTTTTAATTCAATACTTGCATGATTGCTTTTCCCTAAAATCAGCTAACAACATGTCTTAATGATGTGCAAGAACTTCTTAAGTGATTTTCCAGGTTTGTATGCTTTATAATTATTGTATAGAGGAGGGTTTTTTTAATACTATAAAGCATTGCCTTTATATTTAAATAGTATGCTAGATGATAAAAATTCAGCCATCAGAGAGAGCAGATTTAAGTAAATTAGGCTGTAAGAAAAATACTCTGAGATGCCTCAGTAAATACGTATCTTGTGGGTATAGCTTCACAACATTCTCATACTGCACATTGAGGGAAAAATGGAATGAATTTCAGGTCATATCAAAACCTCTAGCTCTTTATATTCTCACTTAAGTAGTTTTTAAAAAGGAAAAAAGGCAAGCAAATAATATACAAATAGGAACTGGTTGTTTTTGGTAATTCTTAGAAGTGAAGAATCTATTGTAAACAAATGCCACAAATTTAATACACTTAGCAAATAGAAATAAGTTTTCAGTACTTGGCCCTGGGATTAGAGCACATTCAGTCCAAAAACTAAAAGGAAAATAAGTAATACCTGGAAGAAGTACAAAAGGAATTATTAATGATCTGGATGGAGCACTGTTACTACTCCGAATCATCAAGCACTTATATTTTGTGTCATATTATAAAATCAGGAAACTGGAATATACTTCAGAAAAAAATTTCACCAAGCATGAAGCAAGTAAAAAACAAATGGTTTTCTGCCTAAGTCTAGTTATATAGAAAATATAAATGAATCATAGCACCCTCTGGATGCTAATTTCCTTGACACATGTGAAGATTGATATAAAATGATTAAATTCATGTACTTTCAAGTACTATTTATTAAATACATATATTCAAGGCAGTATTCTAAGCATTTGAGAATGTAAAGATAAGCAACACTCTACTTTTATGTAATTGGTAATCCAGTAAATGATGAGTTAACTTGATTTTAGTGTGTCAAAGTGTATAGCAGGTGGGCATTGCAGAAGATAAGCTACTTCAATAAAGACAGTACTACTAAAAATAAGAAATATTAATTCTCTTTTACTTTTGAGATTGAGAAATACTTTTGTTTTGCAACCATTAAGACTGAGAAGTTTTGTTTTATCAAGTGAAGCAAATTTAGCTGTCTCTTAAAAGTTATTTGCCATCTTTTTAGAGTTAAGAATAGTAGCTGAAGAAAAAGAGATTTCGATTCGTGATATTATGGATTGTTGACTTTTAATCTGTTTCTGGGCTCTTTTTAAAAAATTACTAATGTAATTAGAGATCAGAATGATGGAAAACATTTTTTATTATTTTTAAACATTTAAAATAATAACTAAGTATAGAAAAAATGATTCTTTTAAACTTTTACAATTTTAAATGAAATTTAGTATATCTGCTCTTTTTTTTGGTGGTGGGGGAGACAGGATCTTGCTCTGTTGCCCAGGCTAGAGTGCAGTGGCATCATCATAGCTCATTGCAACCTCAAACTCCTGGGCTCAAGCGATCCTCCTGCCTCAGCCTCCCGAGTAGCTGGGACTGCACTACAGGCTTACACCACCACACCCAACTAATTTTTCTGTGTTTTGTAGAGACGGGATCTCTACAAAAGCATAGCCTGAGCTTTGTTGCTCAGGCTGATCTAGAACTCCTGGCCTCAAGCCATCCTCCTGCCTCAGTCTCCCAAAGTGCTGGGATTACCGGTGTGTGCCACCGCACCTGGCAGATAGCTCTTTTTAAAATGTGTGATCACTCTTAAAATTCAAAGGGCTATATGTAAACTGGAGCGGAGAAGATTAAATAATCAGTGTTCAGTGGTGGGTACAGGAGAATAGGAAATGGATAATTGTTTCTCTTGTGAGGCCAGAATTATTTATTCACTGAGAGTCATTCTTTCTCTCATCGTGTCTGTTGCATAAAAACTATTCTAAATAAGTAAAATTACCAGGTGTTTTAGTTTGGTCGTTTGAATATGCTATTTGAGTAGATGCTAGGAATTTCTGAAATGGAGGGTCACAGAGCAGGGCATGGCAAAGATGGACTAGAAAAGAAGCAGTGGCGAGTGAGAAGGAATAAGGACAGTAGGCATGGACCGCATTCATTCGGTAAGTATTTGCCTGCAGTGTGCCTGGCTCTGTGTCGGGCCCTGGAGATACCATGGTGAATATGATGCAGCCCCTGTTATCTGTCACAGTCAAATGTGATATAAAGAAGGAAACAGGTCATTTCAGTGTGGTCTATTAAGTGTAGGGTGCTGTGGAGACATTTCTCTCAGACTAGAAAGAACCAGCAGAGGCTTGGGGTAAGATCCAAACTAACCCCTGAAGCAGAGACACGAGTTCTGCTGGAAGGAAACAGCAGTCAAATGCCAGGAGGAGGGGGAGTGCATGGCAAGTTCTGAGAGATGGCTTGTGGCTCAGGGTGGGTAGAGCTTTGAGAGTGAGAATGGGGTGAGGAAACACCAGCCGGAAAGGTAAGCAGCGACTAGGCCAGGAAGAGGCTTGCATGTTAACGTGAAGGAAGGAGCATGGAGTTTTTCCTTAGTCAATCGAGGGACAATTAAAGATGCTCCATACAGGAGAAGGGCATGAGCAGGTAAGTCTGTGCAGCTATGGATAAGAAGACCAGACTGCTGAACCAGCCTGGTAGGGTTGGAGAGGGATAGACCGAATGTAAGAGGTAGAAGGGAAGGATCTTGGTGAGACTCATTAGATGTTGGGGTAAGCAGCCAATTGTAGTGATTTTAGTTTATGGAGAGAAAATTGAAAAAATATCTATTATCTATGTATCTTTCCTGTATATGACTATATATACTTTCCAGATGTTTGTGTGAAGGAAAGAAAGTTCCTATTCACCAGGCTCTGGCATAACTTCTCAGAGATATGGGGGAGGCAGAGGCCTGGCCCAGACAAAATATTTCCTCTGAGAGGCTAGAAATCAAAGATGCATGAATCATATTGAGGTAGAGAAGCCACAGCCTATGGTGAGGTTGGAACAAGTTGTAAGTGCTTTCTAGGAAATTAACCCTGAGTTTTAGAACCAAGAATAATAGGAACCAAGTCACTTAGTGACTTGCAGTACAAGGTGGGTGCTATGAACAAGTGACAGTACCAGGCAGGTCAGATCTCGGCGTGCTAGCTGCATTAGGAAATCCCCTCCTAGCTTGGTGGCCAGAGGCCAATTTATACAAAGAAAGAGGACTAAAGGAAAGTGAGAATTCACACAGGCTTTAGACTTAAGATTGTGTATAGACCACAGGAGAAGCTATTGGTGTAGAAAGAACTATTGACAGTTCATCAAAGAAACTAAAAGTCTAATGGCTCAACATAGCAGGAAGGAGAAACACAGGTGAAGGAAGGGAAGAAGTTGACCTTGAATCTCTGCCTTTAAGAGAAAACAGAAGAAGACAAGAAATAAGTTTTGAAATTGGTAGGCAAGGTGGGAATTTGGGAGGATTCTTAGAGTGACTAGAATTGCGGTTGGAAGGACAGTATGGAGAAGTGATTAAAAACTTGGGCTCAGGGGACAGAAGACCTTGGTTAGAATCCTGACTCCATCCACCTGCTGGCAAAGTGACCTTGGGCATCTTGCATAAGCTTTGTCATTCTGAGTTTCTTCATGTTTAAAATGTGATCATTATAGTGACTTTCTTCAAGAGTTATATTATGGGTTAAAGAAATAAATTCACATGAAGTGTTTAGTATGTAGCAAATGTTCAATAAATTTTATTGTGATGAAACAATATTATGTAATGGTCAAAAACCAGACTGTGAAGCCAGAACTTCTGAGTTCAAATACTGGCTCTACCAGTTTTGTGCTAGTGGTGTGATTTATAAACATAATTCATAGCTCACCAAGTAATTAGGAAAAATGTATTCAGCTGCATTGACAATAAATGAGGAGACTCCATGAGCCTGTCTTCTCATGCTTCCAGTTCTTGCCAGTGTGATAACTATGTTCCACCCATGTCACATGTACATATGATAAAAACCTTTGTTAATTTATAAACTGAAAGAATCAGAATATATGTTATCTGTGGCTCAGTTTTCTCATCTATAGAAAGGGGATAATAAAGTACCTACTTCTTAGGCTTGTGAGTTAAGAGAATTAATAAACATAAGCTCGTAGCTCTGGCACGTAGGAAGCGGTGTATATGTCTAGCTATCATTATTAACGTTCTTTCTCACTCATCATCAGTAGGAGCTGAAGAGAAACTGAGAATTTATAATGGCCACTGTTGGATTGGGAATATAACTGAATAAGACAAGTAAAAAGGATTGCCAGGGAGCACTAAAGACCAACTAGAAAACGTTTGTAGTAGAGTAGTACCAGGCCACAGGAGCAGCCAGAAACCTGGGGATAGACCTAGAGAAGAAAAATAGTTGGATGAGTTTAGCGTTGGGGTTTATTTAGTGGACCAGTTGTGAAAGTATAAGCCAGCCAGTGAGCTGAAGTGCTCTATTTTGAGAGAATAATGAAAGTCATTGACAAATAGCCAGAGAAGGGAATAATGCCACTGGAAAATATTTTAGATAGCTGTGTTTGAAAGTGACTTTGATTTTATTGTATTTATTACATCACCTTGTCAATTCGTTTCTTTTCTCTCTCCCCGCCCTGAACAACCTTTCCTGGCTGCTGCTTATTATTCCTTCTCTGCATATTTTTTTCCAAGTCTTATATCTCTTCTGTCTTCTAGCAAAACAACATGAAAAGCATAATAAGAAAGCAGAGAAGTATTGTTTCTGTCTTCAATTCACCACATATTCACTGAACATCTATTCCCTCTGTAGCACAGAGATCTTTGCTCTGACAGATCCAAAAAAAGCATCTGGCATGTTCATTACCCTCAAGGGTCTCTGTGGGAGGAATTCACATGAAATCATTATACATACATTGTACAGGAAAATGATAATTGTCATACAATCAAGTGTCAAAAAATATGGCACAGCCATTAAGTGTTGCTGTGATTTTAAAAGGTGCTCAAAAAGAAAAGAGACATGAGCTGGGACAAATACAGCTTTTTAGAAATGGGTGTTCAGAGAGGCCTTGCATAGAAAGTGAGAATGGGGGTGTGGGGGACGGTTTGCAGGCCTGGGAGAGCAGAGAAAGGACAGCGCAGAAGCACATGGCAGGTTTGGAGAAAAGGGCAGACACCAGCCCAGCAGGAGGTGAGTTGAATGGGAGGTAAGGTTGGACACTTAACTCTTACAGAGTATAGCTCACCAGGTGATCAATACATGTGTTCAACTGCATTGACAGTAAGGAGGAGGAGAATTCCGTGAGCTTATCTTATTATGCTTTAGCTTCTTGTCAATGTGATAATTAATAATTATATCCTAACCATGTAATAAATGTATATAATAAAAAACCTTTGTTAATTTATAAACTAAAAGAGTCAAACACTTTTTTGCTAGGCCGGTTGAAGGATAGGAATTTGGTGACTTTCTGATTAAGAATGTAAACACCTCCATAAAATTATAGGAAAATAGAAGGTTGCGTTTTTGGAGGGTATGGTGGGGAACGTATCCTAGCCTGTGACTGAATTCTCTAGGTGCAAAGCTCTTCCTCCCTAAGCCACCTCTTTTGGTGCCTTATCTCCTTTCAAGGAAGCTTTTGTCTCTATCTGCATCTTAGAGCAGCATTTCATTTTAGAACCCTATTAAGCTGTTTCAAGGCTAAGTATCATAGAGTACAGATATTAAAGATCTTAAAAATATATATTTCTTCATGAGATAAGGGCAGAAGGACCAGAACTGCCAGTATAGCTATGTCCTTCTTTGAGTATTGTGTGCCTTATTAGTATTCATGAAGAGCATATCGATAACATCTTGACAGAGTTAAAGTTTCAACTTGAAGAGCTGCTTTTCAATAAGGAGCATATTTAAAGACACTCTTTGCATGAAGAGTGACTGAATTGCTTCTAAAATGAGAGTATTACTTTATTGAATGAGATATTTTTCATTTAATCTGTTAGAATTATCATTAGAATTACAATAAATAATAATGATTAGTACTTGTAGGGCTTTTATCTACCAAGAGTTTTAGAGTTAATCTAATTTAATTGTCACTTGGAGTCATCAGAGACGTGTACTCGCTTTTCTGCCACGAATCCTTGAAAGTGTTCCCTAGCAGCCCCCCAGCACTCCCTTTCGGTATTTTCACGGCCTATAAGCTATTTGCTCTATGGAAATGCTCAGTGTTTACAGATTGAAGGGCTTTATATTAGAGCTCCTTTTCCTAAGTAGGCTTTTAGGCTCTTTGAGTTAGGCTTCTTGGGTCCAGCCCCAGTTTTTCTACCTGCTAACTATGTTAGCCTTGGCAAGTTACTTAACCCTCAGTTTCTTCTACTGGAATTCGTAGTAGTGCCTGCCTCAGAGTGTTCTTGTGAGGACTATATGAGATAGTGAATGTTAAGTATGTAGCAATTAAATGTTTAATTAATGTTAGTTATATATTAGTATTCTTTTTAAAATTATTAAGAGCATGTCATTCTGGGAAGTTATATGTAGTTAAGTATTAGATGAGGAAGTTATAAGCCAATAAATACCTTTTTCAGGGACTACTGTGTGCCAGGTTCAGTGCTAGGCCCTGAGACAGAAAGGAAACCATGGTACCTGCCCTCTGAAGGTCACAACCTATTGGGGGTGGTGGGGCTTAGTCCATTTTATGCTGCTATGACAGGAATACCACAGACTGAGTAATTTATAACGAACAGAAGTTTATTTGGCTTACAGTTCTGGAGGCTGGGAAGTACAAGACCAAAGGCTTTCAATGCTGTGTCACCCCATGGCAGAAGGGCAAGTGAGGGTGAGAAAGAGAGCAAGAGGGAGCCAAACTTGCTTTTATAACAAACATACTCTTGTGATAACTAACCCACTCCCACAATAATGATAATCCATTCATGAGGGCAGGGCCCTCATAACCTAATCACCTCTGATTAGGCCCTACCTCCCAGCATTGTTGCATTGGGGATTAAGTTTCCAACGCAGGAACTTTGAGGGACACATTCAAACCATAGCAAGGGCAAGGGTTAGTAAAACACTGTGATAAGTTCTTGACCTAACGAAAGCAAGTATGGATCAAAGCTCAGAGCAAACAGTGATGGGCTTTGACTTAGGGCTTTCACAGAAAGGAAGGGATATTTGACCTGGGCCTTGGACGATGGGAACTTTGAGAGAAAATGGGAGAATTTTACGGCGAGGAGGAGCAAGTCTTCAGAGTTGAGGTGTTGTCTCCTTGGTAGCAGGATCCCCTGACAGATTGAAAGCAGGGAGTGGCTTGAAAGCAGCAGAAATTCCCTGGAAGGGTTGAAAGCAGGTGGGTCCAATTTGTTTGGAAGTACTCGAGTTGCTACTTTCTACAGTTTTGGGGGATTGGTTTTTCCTTTCCTCTGTAGACTCTGGAGAAACCTGTGAAGCTTTGCAGTCTTAGTTGGACCCAGGAGAGGCCTTACTTGTGGTTAGAATACGTGGTTGTCTAACAGTGGTATTTTATGGGCCTCCTGTACCTTCCCCTATTTCACTGGGTCTGAATTTCCATGACTAGGATTTGAATGGGGTTTTATTGGGCATTTAGGAAACAGTTGAGACTCTGAAATATCACTGTGACACAGAGTAAAATTCACACCAATGTTCTAGGGACTGAAGTGTACAGATTGCCTAATTTGTCAGGCAAGACAAAGACTATGAGGAACTTATTCACAAATGGCCAAGGCACTGTTTCTGACTGTGTATCACTCAGGCAAAGGAAAGGAAACTCTTCATCTTTTTTTTCAGTTTCTGAGTCTGCAGATTATGTCATCCAGGAAGTATATGGACCACTGTTAAATGGGAAGCATCTATGCTCTCTCTTGAACAGCATATTAAGCTGAGTTTAAGTGAGCACAACCTACCTGTTAAATCCATGCTTCCTCAAAAGCTTGTGAGTAAAGGGGCAGTTTACCAACATTGAGTGAGAACCTTCTAGGCACTGTGCTGGGTATTATATATGTGTTCTCACAGTAGAGTTTTAACATGAGGAAAGATCATCGCAATAACTTTCCAACAAGTTGTTAAGTCATAGAGGCAGGATTCTAAACGAGATCTGTCAGACACCAATGTCTTTTTTTTTTCTTTTATTAAATATGGTGTTTGTACTGTTTTCTTCTACAATCTCTCTTTAAATTTCTCGTGGAGTTTGATCTTAATAAAGGTCTTCATGAATGGCCTTGCTACATTTGAAGAATATAGTTAGACTAAGTTTTTCCCAATTTATCAAGTTGATTTACATTGAATTCGGTACAATGAATGTCTCTTTGGGGTCACAGAAAGGCATAGAAAGGGGGCACATGTGGGTTGCTTTGTTTTTACAAGATACATGAATATTCAGTATTTTGGATAGGGAGCTTTGTATCCTCCTTTGACAGCCTCAGCAGCATAAGTTGATGATATTAAGTCTTTCAAGCACAGTCCATTGATAGTTAAATAACCTGATTTCAATTATGCTAGAGTTGCAATGCAGAATGGAAGAATGACCCCTTTTGAATAAAGCCCACCGATTGCTTCATTTATTGCGTATAGATTGTTAGCTTAATTTGCTCTTGTTCAAGAACAAGAAGCAAAATTTTAAAATGTGTGGGGTTTTTAGTGGCAAAATAATTACAAGATTAGTCCTCTGTCACTGTCAAAAATTAGCAATTTTTCCTCCTCCTCATTGTTAAAGTAAGATGAGTGGTAGCATTGTCTCAAAATTATGCTTTCTTTGCCCTTGTCTTTCTCACTCTGTTTCATCTTTTTTTCGTTCTTCTCTCCTGCTTTCTCACACTTCTGAATGGTAATCAGGACCATCATTCCCTTTACTGTTTCACCTCCTTTCAATAGTTTGAAACTAGATCTATACGGAATTAAATAATTATATAACTACAAATTCTTAGTGTCCAGTTTATAGTTTGAGGTCTTTCATAGTTATTACATCTGTTACAGTATGCTTTTCTGGGTTATTTTATCTGAAGTATACCATCTCTAATTCACTTATTTATTCTTCTTTCGTTTATGCTAAAAATGTACCTACTTTGTTCCAGGCCCTGTGCTAGGGCCAACCTTATTTTTCCCCAAGCCCAGGTAGCTGGTGGTTTCACGCAACACATGCCACCTTCGTCTGCATACCAGACTTATAAACAGTTTTCAGCCCCCTTTTTTTTCCCACTCATGAAAGAATATCTGAATTCAGGGAAATGAGAGAGATAGTGGTTAATTTTGAAGCCACTGTAGTACATAAAAATAGTGAATCATCGCCATAGTTTGGCACAGGAGTTTGTATGGTTGCTTGTGGCAACCCTCACAACTAACTGATCTCGATGTTCTGGTGTGCCAAGATCCTTCCGAGTGTATCATGATAAAGTCTTGGACTATCAAGAAAAAGGCCTAGCAGTGGAGATAGGATATACCCAAATAATTATAATTCAAGGGAAAATGCAGTACATAAATAGCAATACAGAGTCTTTCTAGTGCCTTTCTGGGTAGGAAGAGATTAATTTCTGAAGTATCAGAAAAGACAAACATTGTATCCAAAGTGGCATGTGAACTACATGGAAAGAATTAAGGAAAATGAATGTGATTATTTTGAACCCAAAAGTCACATATACTACCCATTAATTTGATTCTTGAGATTCTGTATTCTCTTTGAATATCGAAATCACACATGTATACACAAAGGTGTACGTACGTGCACACACGTATATACATGTTCATACAAAATTAAGCCTTGTGGCCAAAGATACATTTTTCTCTAGGCACTGGCAATTACTTTACCCTCTCCAGTTGATAGAAGCTGCTTGACTTACAGGTTTCCCGTTGATGTATTTTGCTATTTAAAAAAAGGTGTTATCTCTTAAAGTATTGGGCCCTGAGTATGGGTTTAATTACTATTCAAGTATCTCATCCTGAAGTGATTTATACGCCACAACACTGTTTTCTCTTCTTTCTGTATAACATTGGTATTTTTGGAAATCAGGTTGCCTGTGCCAAGTTTTATTTGTAGAGAGAATGGGAATCGTTAAATGGTCTATCAATTCACAGAAAATCTTTGTTCCTTTATTAAGAGCACACTGGATAACTAATTCCATTTAGTTTTCAATAATTTCTTGGACTCCTGAGGCAGCCTCAGGAGTCATGTAATTGCTTAAGATACTCAGCATGAGTTTCTTGCAAGAAAGCCACAGAAACATCTTTTCCCTTTTTTCTTTTTTCTTTTTTCTTTTTGGTAGTAATGGACTGGACATAGCTTTTTAAATAAATTAATGAGGATTTTTATCAAAATGATTCTTTTTAGAAAATTATTTCATTAAAATGAGGATTTTTATTACAGCACAAGAAATAATATATCAATGGTGGACTGAGTAAATTGTGGGACATTCATATTTTGGAACATTACATAATTTAAAAATGAGAACAATCAAGGTTCATTGACCCATAGAGGAGAGCATAATACATACAACTTAAAAACTTTAAATGGCTATGTTTACTAATATATTTGTATATTACAAAAAGGTATAGAATAGCATAGTCCCTAAGGACATTGAAATTGGTCAAAGGATAGGCAAGCAGTTGGAGGGAGATGATTATTAACAGAGAGAATTCAGAAGCAGATTCGTATACATGTGATAATTTGGTGTGGGATAAAAATGTCATTCCAAAGGAATGGTGAAAAGCTGCATTATTAATAAATGGTGTTGGTACAGTTGGCTAGCTATTTGGGGAAAAAAAAGAATAAACTAGATTCTTACCTCACTCCTTTTATCAGAATGAATTCCGGATTGATCAAATATTTAAATGTTTAAGGTGAAGTCATGCAAGTTCTAGAAAAAAACGTTAGTGAATATTTTTTGGTTTTGAAGTGAGGAAAACCTAAGCATGACCCTAAATCCAGAAATAATTAAGGTAGACATATAAATTTACCTACGCCATATTTTCTCAAAGACTTAAGAACTAGGTGAATCTTGATTCTAATGTTCATTGACCCCAATTTCAGTTTTAATGTGGCTTTAGAAGTTTAATGGTATCACTTTGAAGGCATTGGACCAATGTAAACATATACTGAGTAAAAAGACCACCTACCTGGTGATTTCAGCAACTGCATTTGTGTTTGTAATTGTCAGCATTCATGCACCATTTAAATTGATGGCATTTCACTGTATTGTTTTTTTACATGTGTATGTATAAACAGTAATTTGTATATTAATATTACTTTGAATGAATGAATAAGAAATAAAAAATAAAAAAAAAATTATGAGAAAGCATGTAAGAAACTGATACGTAGTTACCTCTGGACCATGGGGCTGAGCATGATGGAGAGGGCAAGCCACATTTTACGCTGTTTTCACCTGTATAATACGAATATGTGTTGCTTTGGGGCTTCTAAAAGATTTTGTCAAATTCATAGTCTGGTTATTTCTTAGTTATTTTATCCAATTATCCATTTAAAAAAAAATAAAGCCCAGGCAGCAAAACTTTTTTGCCAGGTTGCTGTGCATATATAATGGAGGGACGCGAAGGTATTTTTGCTTTGTTTTGTCACAGATGGGCACAGAGGATGCTCAGCCTGCTAAGTGACCTACAGTGTATTCGTGTAGTGGGTTTTTGGAGGCGGCACACAGAGAGGTTTTGAAAAATGTGCGTCATTTTATGAAATAGTTTTATTTAAAATCTAAAACATTTGATTCTTACAAATCACTCATTTTATAAAATTGCAAGCATAGATTTATCATGCTGTAAAAGGCAAAACTCCTGTAAATTGTTACAGTACACTAGGAACCATCAGAGAACACATGGAGGGCGACTTCTGTGAGCGCCTGTGCTCCCTTGGGAGGCATCCTTCAGGATCCTCTCCCGGGTAGCTGGGAAATGCTGCGCTGAGTAAATATGGACAGGTGAAAGCAACGGGTAATCATCCTAAAGCTTATTTGGGTTTTTAGTTCTGAAGTTATGGAGTGGAAGGAAGTAGATTTCACAAAGGGCAAATTCTATTAGCTCAATTTAGCCCACTGAAATGAATGTTTGATTATGTACTTAGGATTCTCACTGAGTCCAGCAAATGTCTGAGCTGGTAGATAGTTTAGTCATCAAAATTGTAATCCAATTAAAGCTAAGTGAGCTAAATAAACTAATTTTAATCGAATTTACTTTGATCTCGCTTCTCCCCGTGCCCCCCACTACAGGTCACAGTAATGAAAGGCAGCAATAGAAATAAAGATCATTCAGCAGAAGGAGAAGGGGCTGGAAAGCGACCGAAACGGAAGTGTCTTCAGTGGCATCCATTGCTAGCGAAGAAACTTCTTGACTTTTCAGAGGAGGAGGAAGAGGAAGACGAAGAGGAGGATATTGATAAAGTAAGTCCTGCATTTACTGTAGAAGTCTCAAGTTTATTTGAGCACTCAATATTCTATAATGGAAACTACAGTGAACATGAATGGTACTGTGAAAGATGTGTTTCTAAAAGTCTGTATAACTTGAATCCTATTTAACTGCTGTACATTTTTATTCTAATTATTGATTGCTCTTAAAGTAACCTAATAGTTTAGAATAAAACAGATCCTTCTAAAACAGTATTTCTATCACTTAACTAATGATTTGTAGGTAATGTTCAAATGCAGTGAGATGGTGATATTCATATAACTTGATGTATTCACTCAGCACCCAGCCTGTGGCTCCTCTGGCTTCTCTGTCTTCCCTTCCAGCCTTGCCCTGTCACCGTCAGCAGTCTCAGAGCTGCTCTCTTGGCCTTCATAGCATCTGGCTGTACCCACCCTGCCAAGCCCCTGTGATGCCTCAGTCCTTCAATGATGGCCTCATGCCTGAGAAGCTGGCTCTTGTTTAGAAAGTCACACAACCATGCAGGTGACTATAGGAAGTCACACATTCCTCCAGGTCTTGGCTTATCTGGCTTCTCCTCCCATCATTCAGCTCTCAGCACAATATCTACCTCCCCAAAGAGATGGGACCTCGTCACCAGCATCCCTCCCACCCAACTTGTTCCAAGTCGGAGGAGTTCCTTCATGACATGTACTGCTATGTGCCATGTGTTTAGCTGTGTACTTTTTATGTCTGTCTTCTCAGACCAGAACAGAAGCTCAATAAGAGCAGAGGCTTTGCCCCTCTTGTCCTCTCCTCTTTCCCCAGAACTGAGAATGGTGCCTTGCACATAGTAGATATTGGATGGATATATGCTGAATGGAAGAATAAATATGTATTTTGTGTCACAACAAATTTTATAAACATTATGTTTTTTAATATTTTTCAGGCCTTCAACATCCATTCAATCTCATTTTCTTGGCTAAAGCAGGAATTATAGACCTTTTTTCCTGTTTCTCAGACATTGTCCCTGGATACCCTCTGAGGTTGTTCTCACTGGTGACCTTTACTTCTCTTCCACAGAGCACATGAGGGCCACTGGAAATGACCCTTTCAGCTTCCTTCACACACCTGTGCACTTGTCTCTCTCCTTTTTCCTTCCTCCTTTCCTGTTTCAGAGAAAGAGGTTCCTATTCAAGGAAAATGCCAAGTTTGAACTTAATTTGGTTTTTCTGACACATTTGTACCTATTGATCACTTGGTCATTGAAGCCAGCTCCTGTTTCCATGAGGGTATTCTCTCCTATTTATGTTTCTTCCTTCCTAGGAGGAAGCACCTCCATTATTCTCCCCTCAGATGTTGATGCCTGGGCCTCTAATCTTAAATTCTGTGTCCCTCCTGAACTCTGGACTCATATTCCTGACTATTTACTTGCCGTATCCACTTAGACATCAACTAGGAATCTCAGTTTGAATGTGTTCACAACTAAGCTTTTGCTTTTCTTCTCCAAACCTTCTCCTGCATCTTTCCTTTCTCACTAAATGGCAACTGCAACATTCCAGTTTGTCAGGCCTGAAACCTTGTAATTCACACTTACCTGCTTAATTTTGCTCTAGCTTCACACAAATCTATCAGTAAATCCTCTCAGCTATGCCTTTAAAATATGTTCTTATTGTGACCCCTTCTTAACACTTCCCTACCCCTGTAACACCTTGATCCAAGCCACCACCATTTCTAGCACAGATTATTGTATCTACCTCTCTCTCCCCTTGCCTCTGCTCTGGCCCTCCTATAGTCTGTTCTCAACAAAGCAGCCAGAGGGATCCTTTCAAAATGTAAGCCCGATTGTGCTGCTCCTCTGTTTCATGAAGGCAAGGACTTTGTGTGCTCACTGCTCTACCTGCAGCACCTAGAAGAGTTGCCTGGCTCATAGCAGGTGCCCAGTAAACATTTATTGAGTGAAAGATTAAAGTCCTTGAATCCTCTTCTCTTTTCACTCCATGTTCGGTGATCTTACCCACACCCTTAGCCTTACCACCTTCTGTATATTGGTGCCTTGGAATGTTATCCCACAGACTTCAGTACCCCTATGGCATACCCCTAACCACTTCAAATTCAGCCTGCCCAGCACTGATCTTTCTGCTCCCCACCAGACCTAATTTCTCTCATTTGAGGAAAAGTATGCTCTGTTGTATATGAAGAAACTTTGCCACCCAAGGTAGAATCTCTCTTCCTTTTCAACCTTCAGATCCAATTAGATACTAACCACTCTTGGTTCTACCTCATAAATATTGTCTCTGTTCTCACCTCTCCATTCTCATTACTGCTGCCTGGATTTCAGCCCTGTCCATTTTTTTTTGCCTGGACAGCTGAAATAAAATTTTAACTGGGTTCTCTAGTTTTGGTTGTTTCTAGTTTTACTCTTAAAATCTGTGCTCTACACGGTTAACAGGAATTATCTCTTTAAAACTCAACTGTGGCAATGTGCTTCCTTGCTTACAACTACTCATGGGTCTCCACTGCATCCAGCTGAGGGTACTAGTGTTGATTTCTTACCAAGTATTAATGGGCCCTTGGTGAAAGAAAAATAAGTGCAGAGAGAGTTCTTTATCTTTTAATTTATTCATGTGTTTATATGTATTCTTTTTGATTAATTAATTTAATGAAATAATGACAACATTGTAGTTTAAAAATTTTTTTTTAATACCCGTACTTGGCAAAATAAAAAGTTGACAATCTATGTCAAACCAGACCTTTTTTATTGGTCCATACAGTCCAAAACCACTGGTCTACAAATTAAATGTATGCTTTTTAACATGGCAGAACACATTCTTCCTGAAGTGGCCCATATCTTCTCCTATAACCTTATTTTCCAGAACCCTGTTCTCATCTTTTATATACCAATGCTATTGAACTGCATATTAATGTTCAAATAAACCATCAAGCCTTAATCCCTGTTAGTTCCCCAGGTCTCCTCATTGACCATCTGACACATTCTCATTCATCTTTCAAAATTTAGCTCAGACAACACCTTTTCTAGGGAGACCTTCTTGTGTTTCTGGCCATCCACCAGTGCTTCATTATCTTGCTGGTTCCTTGTTGCAGTCACCACACTGCTTTGTAATTTATGTTTGTCTTCCTCTCCAAAATAGTGAGGTGTTTTGCCCAGCTTTTAGCTTGAGTTTTATAATTTAGTAACTAAATCAAAAGTTATTCTTTTCTGAAGGGAAAATATAATTACTTCCTTAACTTATATAACACATTTTTTATTTCTGATTTTCCCTTAACTTCTTAGTTTCAGAATGCTAAATAAATATCCCTTGAAAAGGCAAATGACTATTAATGATTATATACATAATAAGGAAGATAAATATATAACCTTCACATCCAATAAGAATCCCTAATGTATTTCCAAATTGGATAGCTATGACTTCAAGATTTTTCTGTACTAATTGTGTTTGAAGATAGTTGATGACTAATTAATTGCATTTATAATACTTAAAAGATTTTTTTAAAAATACCAATTGGATTAAGCAATGATTTATCCTAGATTGTTTGCCTGGTATAGTTGCCCAACAAACATTATATAAAAGAACATGGTTGCCTTATAGTTGTGGTTCTCAAAGTGTCATTCTCAGACAAGCAGCGTCAGCCTCACCTGGGAGCTTATTAGAAATACCAATTCTCAGGACCCACTTCAGACCTACAGAATCGGAAACTTTGGGACTGGATCCTGCCAATCTGTGTTTTAACAGTACCTCCAGGGATTCCAATGCACACTCAAGTTTAAGAATTACTGCCCTACCGCATGATGCAGACCAATGACTACAGGTTGAGTATCCCTAATCCGAAATTCCCGAATCTGAAACACTTCCAGTCCAAAACATTTCAGATCAGGCATATTCAACCTATAACTTGGTCCTTCTTGATTTTAACTGTGAAACAAGAAATTAAGGTAATGGTCTTAGTAAGTATTCTGGACTTCTGCTCATAGTTGCATTGTTTCCAAGAAAAATCATAGAATCATATTTTCACCTTAGGAGATATTTTATCATCCTGATGTGTTCTGAGATTCTGTAATCAGAGATGGGCTTTAAGAAATTTAATCTGGAAGCCATATATAGAAAGTATTGTGAAGATTAAAAGCAGGAAGACTAGGATGTAGGCCAAAATAGTATGAGGGCAGTGAGAATAAGAACTCTACAGACAAAATGGACAGATTCAGAGTTTTGTAGAAGTCCTTAAAGACCTTGAGCAATGATTGAATGAAATGTTTAGGAAAAGGGAGGATTCAAAATTGATTTTGACGGTCTAAGCCTAGGGGAATTTATTCCTGTCACTGTAGCATTTCATAAATAAGAAAGCTTGAAGATTTACTGTGTTGTTCTTCTTTCAAATAACATTTTAAAAGTCCATTTGATTTTTTACAGTAGGAAGCTCCACTTGTGATGTGTGCAAAAACACTGAGTAGTTTTTTATTTACTTTCATGGCAAATATTCTTATATTATAACTATAGAAAAGAGGAGACGGACACAGCTTACATTCATATTTTATGTGGATATTGTTAATCTTGAGACCCATAAATCACAGAATGGGTTTATTAATTATTCAATAATTAGTTAAGTACTAATATACCAGTCATTGAGCTAGGTGCTAAGGTTGTAAAGGTAAATAAGAGAACTTTTGTCCTCAAAGAGCTCACTGTTCAGTAAGAAAGAAAAAAAATGTGAGCAATTATAACACAATGTAATATATGCTGTAATAGAGACATTCACAGGTTGCTATAGAAACTAAGCAGAAGGATACATCATAAGTTAGTTACCAACCATGAACAGTGGTTGATGATTTTAAAAAATCATATTTTTCCAGTTCGTAAGTTGTTTAAATGGAGCTAAGAAAAAATACAATTTGCAAACCAAGACTAATTGTTAGATCAAGCTTGTCCAAGATATGTTAAACATCTGGCTTTGTTTTGGTTGGTAAAATAGGTTCAACTTCTTGGGGCCGATGGCCTAGAGCAAGATGTTGGTGAGACTGAAGATGATGAATCACCAGAACAGCGAGCCCGGAGACCAATGAATGCATTTCTTTTATTTTGCAAACGCCATCGCTCCGTTGTACGTCAGGAACACCCCAGGCTTGATAACCGAGGTGCTACCAAGATACTAGCTGATTGGTGGGCTGTTCTCGATCCAAAGGAAAAGCAGAAATACACAGACATGGCCAAGGAGGTAGGTTGCAATGATAAGGTGTTATGGTGACTAAGAGCAACCAGTCCTGAAACTCCCAGTCTGCAAATATGGAGCAACTATTGAAGGTCTAGCAATGAGAAGATGAATTATAATCAATCAGGTGTTAAGTGAAAACGTAAGAGCTTTCTTTGTTCTTGTTCCTACATTCCAAGTCCACCTTGGAAATGCTGGTGGAGGTACCAAAAGCAATTTATTACCAAGAAGTTTTTCCTCGTTGTCTTTACTCCACTGATTGATAATGTAAGGAATTGATTTATTATGAACAGTTTGTTATGAGTGGTTTATTTATTTTTCCTTTTAAGTTTTTCTAGGAACTCAGCTTTTGTTGTAGAGGGTGCCCACAGTAAAGATGACAGTCTTCTTAGGTTACTCTACTTGTCTCATGGAAAGTCTTGATCTACTTCTGATGCTTTGTGATCATATACATAAGTCAATCTCTGGGTTTTAGCTGCTTTTTTTGTTTTTTGAATGTTATTAGAATGAGGAAGTTGGACAAAGATTTGTATCCCTTCCAGCTCTAACATTTTTTGATTTTATAATAAACGCAATTGTCAAGAGAATTGCTTTGACTTGTTTCTGTTCTGTAGGTAGTTCACCATGAATATTTAAAACCAATAAATGAATGAATGGCAGTCGAACATCATGTACTTGTGATGTGTGCATATATGTAAATACTGTGTAAGCTTTAGTTGGTGGGAAGTATTTCCATGCAGGAACCCTCGTCAGACAGGGGCCACATTAATCAATTCCAAAATGATAGCAGTTATTAAATTTCTTCAAAAACTGTACACTGGTTCTGTTTCTAAATTAATCTGGAATTAATGTGAGATCATTGTACAGTTAAATATATTGTGAGTGGATTTAGCCCCTAAGAAAGGAATAAGCAAAACAATGTTATTGTGGTTAAACTTGAATAATTCTAACATTATTCTCTCCATGTTGCAACTTGCAAAAAATCTTGATTCATGAAAACCCCTGCCAACCATTTGGTTAACTTTTGTGGAAAAATGAACCAGCAGGGAACAAAATAATAGAGTTTCAAGACATTTTATTAGATATCTCAGTATGTGAAAAAAATACTTTCGATTGCTGTGCCTTTATTGAGTTGTTTAGTAAGCTAACATATAAAAATTTTTTATGAAATGTTCAAAGGAAATTTGAATCTAGAGTAAGTGATTAGCATAGTTGCTATGCAATTAATGATCACACAAGGCCTTAGGAAGTGACTATTGTTAAAGACAGGATTTTAACTATGTAGGGCATCTGGAAAGTTTAAAATCAATTGCAGTAACATACTTAATTTTAAATATTTCAACAGATTTCCACTAGCATAACAGTAATTAACAGTAAAACTTTCCCATTAAATAGCCTTATATCCTTTCATAGTCATGCTTATATGGTAAAATAAACAGTTATGTGAAACCTCATAGGGAACTGCATAAGCTTCCTGTAATTAAACACTTGAGTTTGTTTATGGATTGCTGGTTTTGGATAACATGCAGCCCTTCCCCAGTATATTGTTTACCTCTCTCTTAAATATTGCTAATTTACAAACCCAACAGGTGGCCACTTTTAAGATGAGGAAGTATTATTTTCATAATGAAAAAATCCCTTACTAATTACTTAATTAGGTTCACAATATTTGCCATTGTGGTGCTAAAATGAAACCTGTTACATGGCCCTCTGCAACCTGCTAAAAGTGGAGACCATAACTCCCATGTTCCACATTGTGACTTGCCTTGTTTATAGTTGCTCTTGTGAAATGTTGCCTCATTTCTACTGAAAAGTATAGAAGATTCAGCTACTTTCAAAATTATTGCACAATTGGTCTCTAGTCATAAGTGATTCTTTCTTGTTTCGAATTATTTACTAAATAGTTTTGAAATTACATTAAAGTGGATGTAATTATGCTGGTTCCTTTTGTGGTAGTATTTTGCAACCTTAATTGGAATGTTAGTTCAGTCAACAAATACTGAACTAACATTATTAAGTGGCTTCAATGTACCAGGTTTTGTGGTGGTTGCTAGTGATACAAGGCGGCGATAAATACAATCTCTGTTACTCAAGGGACCCCCCCGCCCCCCCCGCCGCCACCATACACACACAATCATAATTATTTTTAAAACTCTGTTTTAGATGTTTAACCTTTTAATTTTAAATCTTCTCTGTTAGGCACAAAACATCATCTTTCAGCATAGTGTATGTGTGTGAATGTGAACACTTACATGATATTTGCCAATATCTGGCCTGCCATTATCAGTTGAGTGAGAAATGATTTTTTTCCTTTTTCTTTTTAAAAGAAGCATATTTTAAAAACAGGAATGAGTAATAATCCAACTTTGGAAAGATTCTTTTGTTTACCTGTTAATGAAAATTTCCTCTTACCCTTCCCTTGCACCTGATTATCTTATATTAGTGCATCTGGTAAGACAAAGCACCTGTTTTAGGATTTGTTTTCAGTTTCTTGAATTATTGCCCAGTACTAATTTGCATTGTTGGAAGAAAAATGGTTGAATGAGGGTTTTGTGTTCTCTGATGAACCTTTTTAGAGCACTAATTGGTTGTAAGTAATTTAAAAAATGCTATCCTAAAGATATAACCTGGGTTGGTTTCTTAAATTCAGCAATGTGCTTGATGGTGCAATATTGTGGATATTCACAGGTTCTAATTTTTTAATGTGTGACTGCCTGTTAGGAGGCACAGAAGCAATTATACCTTTCCTTTTAAAATCTTTCTGTATGCACTCTTGTAAATATAGGAATACGGATCTCTGCATTTTTGCCTAGGACACTGCTGGAACCTTCCATTTGTCATTTAAACTAATGGTCATAATTAATGACCTGACAATAAATTTAGAGGATTACACATCTTGACCTTCACCTAGAGAAGAGTTAGTGCAAAGAAGAGGGGAGGATCTGGAAAGGTAAAGATAATTTGAATGGCCTGTACCATACTCCCCTCTTTTTGTAGGATCAGAGGCATGAGGCAGAATTCATGCATTTATTGATTAATTGCTTCATTCCATCCTTGGTGTTCTAAGTAAAGCACAAACATGTGAAGTCAGTTATGATTATCTCCATTCTTTAGAGCAGGAATCTAAGGCTCTGAGGACTGCGTATCTTGACCAGTCATACATTTAGTGGACGGTTTGACTCTAGTGCCCTTTTAATATCTCTTTATCCTACCCACTTTAGATACTGAGAGAGAAATAGATTTGGGTAAGTATGACAAGAATAGTAATAAGTCATGAGACTTTCGGGAGGAATCTGCTTGTGTTGGGGAGCAAGATAGATTGGGGTAGATCAAGAAAGGCTTTATAAAGTAGGTAGAATTTGGCTTGAGCTTTGGAATATGATTTGAAGAGAAGAAAAAGGGTAAGAGCAGATATGAGAAAATGAAATCAATTTCAGGAACCAGAAAGTTTACCTGGAGCCTAGGTTACGTGTAGGGGAATAAGAAGAACTGGTGTTGTAGAGGTAAATAGGCAAAAATCATGACAGACCAGGCTGAAAAGTTTGGAGTTCAGCTGTGTATGCCAGTAAGACAGCTATGGAATTACATGCAATAAAAATGCAACTTGAAAGTAAACTATACTAGCCCTTTGTATAATAAGTGTTGATATCTCTTGTTATCAATATTCTAAGGAAAGGTTATCATCATCACAAAACTCCATGGGGTTTTATTTAGTTCTTCATAGTTCATCAAAACAAAATTAATCTATTTTTATTATTTGCAGCTGGGATAATTTTTCTAATGACCATTCATTCCCTGTTTTGGTTTCATCAAAAATGGACTCTTTTCCAAAGAAAATACACTCATTTTCCGATGTATTATAATCTGGGAAATTTTTCTTAACTGTTATGCGTCATATGTAACAGACAGAATTTGTATTTTTGCAAGCATGCTATAGTACTTTCCATACTGTTAGAGTCGCACCTCATTCATCCAGCATTCCTGAGAAACAGGTCCTACACCTAAGTGATTTCCAGATAGATGAAACTTTTACTGTTCTTTTAAAAACTTTTTTATTTTATATATTTATTCTAGAAATTTTATTTAAAATTTTGTTTGCATACTTACATACTTCAGAACATCTTTTGAAATTTTTTTAAAAACTTTAACACATTATTTCCAAACATGAATTATTTTATAAAATCTATAATTTGATGAGGCTTTTGTGAATAATTGAGGTATATTCAAATTTTTGTCTATATACTAAGTGAATCTCAGCTATTTTGTTCTTTTGAATTTCCTCTCTTTGCTTTTCCATGAGTTTTTCTTTTGGGTCTCTACGGTTGATATTTCTCTCTTCTGACTGTTACTTTTGGCTGCCTCTAATAGCTTACTCTATGTGGTACTTTTTCAGTAGGGCTCAATTAGGGGCTCCACCACTTTTGGGGGACATAGGCAGTAAAGATTTAAGCTTTGTGTTTCACAATATTCCTTATTTCTGAAACCTTTACCATTCCTTTGTTCCAGGTATCAGGAGTTTCTTAGTGTGTTCAAAGAAATGTGCAGGTGTTTATTTTTGAAATCAAAGTATATTTTTGATTTTTGAATATTGCTTTATCATGTCCAGGGTGCTTTCATACACATTTAACTTATTTAATTCTCATAACAATCCCACGAGTTAGATGTTATTTTCCAAAAGCTAAAGATGAGGACACTGAGGCCCAGAAAAGTTCAGTGACTTACCCAGGGTAGCAAAGTTAGTAGTACTGTATTGAGCTGGGATCCTCATACTTGACCTCTCTGGTCAGACCTTTCTGAATTTCCGCATCTGCAAAACGGTAAAGATGCCTGCCCTTGCAGAGCTGGCGTAAGAGCAAATAAAGAAATGTACTGCAAGCGTTATGTAACGTTTAAAGCTTGATAGAGATATTAGTTTTAGAGTTATTTCTGATAAGTAACTTTGTTGCATACTTCTCTACCTAAATGATTATTTACTGTTTTTACTATGAACTGTTAATACATTGAAGGGCTACTAAAATACAAAATTAGTCTTTGAAACATAAGAATCAACAAAACTAAATATATCATTTGCCCAATTTGGCAGATCCTGTCCAGTGTGATTAAGAGCCTCTAACAAGATAGATGTTCAATTAAGTGAACTAACTACTTGATTTAGAAATATTAGTTCATTTGCTAATTGTTAAATAAACACTAGTATTTATTAATAAATATTCAAATAAAATTATAAGGAGCTTATAAAGACCCCATAGCTTCTGAGTAATAAATTGCAAATTCAAACTGAGTCTCTCAAAACTCATTTTGACATCTGATTTCAGATGTTAATTTTTAGATTGAGGAACCCAGTCCTCAGATATTTTGTAAAATGTTATTACAGTCAATCCCGATTACTTTGGAGTTTATAATCATTCAGAGAGATGTGGGTAAAAGTAAACTTTTGCACCATTTGAAAAATTTGTCAATTCATGCTTTATCTTGTAAGGAAAAAGTTTCAGGTGTTTAAGGAAATTATTAAACCCAAGTGAACATATTTTTTTTTAAAAATCTATAATTCAAATTAATTAACATATGAATTATACTTTATTATCTTTTAATTCATCTTTAGAAAGAACATTTACTAGGTAATGTTTTCTCACCAGCTCCCTGTCTACCTTTTTTAAAAAGTTACAAAATTATATTTTTAAAGAAATTCTTAAATTTTGATTTTTTTAAAAATTAGTGCACACTGATTAAACTGACTTTTCTCCTAATTACTCAAATTGGGAAGTAAAATTGTACTTTAAGAAAAAAATTTATGTATTAAAACAAACTGTGGTTGCCATGATAATCCTTACCCTCACGGGCAGTTTAAGTAGTCAATCTCCTGGCTTTCGGTGTTTCTTTATGACTTTTCCACAATAGAACAACCAAACAATTCCTTGGTCACATATTGGAATCATTTTTTCAGGTGTATAATTTTTCTTAGAGTGGCTTAATCATGAAAGTCTGTCAAGTTAATATATGACTTAAAATGTTTTTGTTTAGTCAAAGCAGTAAACTTAATTCTCTGTTCTGTTACATGAAATTGTCTTTGTGTTGAAAACAGCTGGTGAGAATAATTAATAATGAATAGTGCATTGAGTTGTATTATCCTAATGATAATTTTAAAATTTTCATTTAAAAGGAATAGTCCTCAAACTAAGGAAGTACAGAGTGCCACTTTTCAAATATCTTCTTCTCCTCTTCTACCCTTGTATAATGCGATTTCTGCTTGTGGATGGGAAGAGATACAGCTGTCTCAGGATTTTTTATGCTAGAGGTTCACTTAGCCCCCTGTGGAGTATATGATTATAAATAAAATGTGCTATACCCCTGTTTTAATAATCAGACAATTTCCTGTTTAATCTCTTTTTCACCATTCTGGTAGATTTTATTTCATGGTGCTATTTCACGTTTGCACCAGAGTTATGTCTTTATTTATGCAGACATTCTCAGGGTCCCTTATTACTGGATCTCATTAGGGTTGTCACTTTTCTTTCACCCTATTCAGAAGATCTAGACTGTAATAATAGCTAGAAATACTAGTGGTCTTGTAGATAGCACCCTTTCCCGATTAAAAATGACAGATGGAGAACAGTTGGTAAGTATATCTTTCATTAAAATTCAGGTGCTTTTTAAGATCCAGTTTACATTTTTGTAAATGATCTGGAAAAGTATTTATTGTTGAGACTCTGTTTTTTAAAGATTAACAGAATATTGTCTTGTTACATAATAATACCTTTGTCAACTATTAAGCAGGCAAAATGCGTGACAGAGGGTGTACATGTGATGCCAATACTGAATAACAGTAAAATCAGTAACTGAATTAATGGTTTATTATTCCCGTCAGTGAAACATGGTGGTGGTTGGGTCTGAGAGAAGAAAGCCAGCATGTACTAAGTGCCTCAAATAAGTCAGGAACTACGTCTGTAAAGTAGGTTTCACTTAGGTTATCTAATTGGTTGGAAATTTGCAGAAAGAAATTGAAAGCCATAAGGTAAATTTTTATTTTAATGGAAGAATTTTGAAAAGCAGAATTTTAGCAAGAATTTAGTTATCTGCAAGAGTCTTTCATTGAAATCTTAGGACCAATAGCCTGCTTTAAGTCTTTGGAGGATAAGTGAGCTTCCTCTCCCACCCCCAGCATGAACAGCCTGGCCCTGGGTGTCTGGATAGGTGGGGCCTGCCTCTGTGGCCCTCTCCATCCTGTGATGATGGATTTTGCCCACATGGTTGACCTGCAAGCTAATAGTTTCACTCAGCTATTTGCTTCAGACTAGTATATACAAAGTCTTTCCCCATTTCTGCCTTACCCAGCCTTCTCTTTAATCGCTTTCCTAATAATCTCATCACAACAAATGATTAAGCCTTTCTACTGTTGTCTCTTATGCTGAATCAGAGCAAGTGATTGACGAGGTGCCAAGTTCCATGGACAGATAGACATCCTCACAGCCCGAGGCTCTTCCTGCCTCTGCAGGCTCTTGCCCTCACCTGACGCTCATGCACTGCTTTGTGTTCACCTGTGTTTTTATATGAATTTATGGCATCTCCATCTAAGCTTTAAACTCCTTACGGACAGAGACTGTGTTATTCTGTTCTCCCACATTCTTAATATACATACTTGATTGAACTGATTAATATTGTCATGGTTTTGAACATCTACATGGAATTTAAGAATCTGCAAGATTAACATTGTGATACAGTTACAGAGTATTGACTCTCGTAATAAATTCTGTTACCATTTTCCGTAAAGCCCCACACATTACAGGCGTTGCTCTTGCCCTCTGTTATTCCACTCATAGGTAGTTTCTCCTTTTATAGACCCATGCAAAACCATTTTTCATGCCTGAGCCAGGGAAAGCCATGGTCCAGCCTTATAGGCCATGTGTAAAAAGAAATGTGTTTGTGTAGTTAATTATGGATTGTAAGCAATATGAAGACAGCAACTCTAATTCCTTCTCTTTTCTGTCTCCACTGTCTAACAAGAATGTGTGATCTAGTCAATGCTCACAGAGTATTTGAGATGGGGTGGGTGGGGGGAACGTATGCAAGAGAAAGAAATGATTATGATGTGGCGATTGTAACTGTTTCATGTTGTCTTCAGCACCAGCTCCTTGCCATAAATTAGTTTAAGCTGGCCGTTATTAGCATATCAATGCTTTAGAAATAGTTGATAAACTGGCAATAATTCATTCATAAGGATGCTGGTATTTTCATTTCCATCACACTTACTGATTTTCACCAAACCAAATTACTAAATGATTCTTTGCAAAGGATGTGACATCTTACTAGGAAAGAGTTTATCCAGCAGAACAACGTGGGGAGGTGGGGACAGGACACCTAAGAAGCAAGAAATCAGAGCTCTAGTAACATCAGTCCAGCATCTTTCACAACTTTGACTGTCTTCTTAAAAATTTTAAACTACCAGAAAAAAAAGAGATAATTTCATTTCTAATGACAAATATGGTAATCAATTTGTTTGAAAGTCTTTTGTCACTCTGTAGAGTGGTGACCTTTGTTCAAAGGACTGTTCATCTGACAGACCCAGCCCGTGTGCTGTTACTGGGACACGGTAATGATGCATGTGTCTGCTACTTCCATTTTCACCTCACCCTACCATTTGTCACTTTCTGCCTCCAGACGGCAGGCAGAGCTATTTGTCTGCCTCAGCTTAATATGTAAATCCCCTGTGCACATGAGTGCACCGTGGCAGCGTATCTCTCATATCACCACATTCGATACCTCCGACTATAATCTGCTTTGTGATGGTAAATTCTGGTTTGGCTCTGGCCTTGTATCCCATTTTAATTATTTTCGTGAGAAAAGTAGGACTGTGTCTTACAGTTTTTTATGATTACCTTTCTTCTACTTGCATCCATAGGCAGATTTATATCTTAGAGGTTAAAAAAAAGGATTATTGAGAAAATTTGAGGTGAGATAACTTTAGGATAATTCTAGAACATTTTCTATTAAGATTGCATTATTATATATGTTACAGTTTTCATTTATATGATGTAAAGTGAAATGATAGAAAAAAGTTTATTTGGATTACATATACTTTCCTTACACCAACGATAAAGGGGCCTTTTCTTCTATCAGGTGAAATTAAAAGCTGTTTGGAGCTTATACTAAATTAATTAATGTCACACATAGAGTCATCATTTTAAAAGGCAAGTTTATGCAGTAGAAAAAAATTGTATTAATTTAATAAACTATTCAACAGTAATAATATGTAGTAATTGAAAAATACATGAAAATACATTTTTATCAGATAACATAACTTTTGGCAATATATTAATATAATTTATATTAATGTTATTATATATTATGTATATAATATGTTATTATATATGATATGTATTTCATTTAATGTTGTCATGAAAGGGGAAAGAGATAGTAGAGTTGGGAGAAAGGATAACAGGTGGAAGCCACAGAAAAATGAAGAAAGAAAGATGTCAGTGAAGGTTGAAACCTCCAAGTAAGACAGAAAGTTTGTGATGGCTTAGTCACAGCATGACACATCACACTCTTAGAGCTCGTTCATATATTCAGTCATGTGTGCTTAGTACCAAACCCTGGAACATTGACAAGTGTGGTTATGCTTACAGATGGAGGGACTGAGGCTGAGAAAGGTTAAACACTTAGCTAAAGCAGAGGTATGTTTTGAACCCAGGTCATCAGACTCTATATCCAGTGCTCTTTCCTTTACATGGTGCTATGTCTTCAAATAACTGAAAAGTATGTGTCATCTGGCCTACCCTGTTCCCCTGCTCCCCTTTTTGATCTGGGCTCCTTTATCGCATAATCAAATACTTTGCTCTGTTAAGTTTGCCTAAATTTATCTTATTAGTGCATCAAAAGCACAGATTTAATTTTTTTATCATACTTAACCAAATTAAATTAAGCAGTGGACAGAATCTGGTTACTGGTCTTAATGTTGACTCACATTTTGCAATGTGTACCTGAAAACTATTTTGAAATAGATGCTGTGCTATGCACCACTGTTTACAATAACCCTAGGCATTTGAGGTATTATTCTCAGTTTATGGAATCTAAGTTGAGGCCCAGAAAAGTTACATTCTCTATTCTTAGTCACCATAGCCCCAGATAGAACCTGTTTTTTTTCTGTCTCCACAGCCCTAGATTTTTCCCATTACAAACAACTCCCTCTCCCGACCAAAGTCAGATAGGTTTTTGAATTCTAAAAAAAAAAAAAAAAAAAAAATGAGGATTATTAAGAGATCCAAAATGTGTGGCCTCTGTACCTTCATTGCACAAATGGACTTTCCAGAAGATAACTCCATGTCCTTTCTCTAGGGCCCTGTGCTGAGATTGTCATCCTTCTACAAGGAGAGCCACAGAAGTCACTCTAAGTGTTTTTCTCACTCATTAAATAGGGGAATGGGGTGAAGGCTGTTAGAACTTTTTCAGTCTACATGTTAATTAAAATCTGTTCTCTCTTCTTTTATTTATAGTATAAAGATGCATTTATGAAAGCAAATCCTGGCTACAAATGGTGTCCTACCACAAACAAGCCTGTGAAATCCCCAACACCCACTGTCAATCCACGAAAGAAACTTTGGGCCTTCCCATCTGAATCTTCAAGAGATTTGCCAAGCCCCAAGAAAGCAAAGACTGAAGAAATGCCTCAGCTTAACTTTGGAATGGCGGGTGAGTTGAGACACTATTTCTACCCTTTCTTTAATGGCAGGTTAACATATTTAGGCAGTATTTTTAACAAATAATAGAGAGGAGGGAGCAAAATTTATGAGCAATATGAAGCAATGGCAAATATGGGTATATCTTAAAGGATTGGAGCATGATATACATAGAATGTATATATAATAAAGGAGATACAGATCAAGTGGTAGAGTCATTATAGATGTATGTGAATTCCTGACATTGACAATGGGGAAAAGAAGATAACAATGTGGAGCTTGTCAGGAGCTCGGGGAATTTTATAATGTTAATAAAATAGCTTATACACACATACACGCTAGTAAGCTATCCCAGTAAGCACCTTAGTTACCATGGATACTTAAAAGCCATAATTATATAGATCATCTGAGTATGTGCAACATTGAGGGCAAGAATACGAGCAACTCCCTCACAGAGATGGATCTGACAGCTGTGTCTTAAAGAGCATTCTCATCCTGCCCTCTCCCCTCATGCCCATTCCTGTATGAGCCAGGCAAATTTGAAATTCCAGATGGTCCCATTTGTTATGGGACCTTTAAAACTCTTTGGGTGGTGAGGAATGCTAAAGCATTTATTACCATGAAATAAAGTATTTTTATTCATCCTGCAAATGGCTTTATCTTCCCCGGCTGTTGCAGTGCAGTAGTCAAAAGAGAAATTTGTCAGGAGGAAATTGGGAGATTGGGCAGGGTGGAGGCAGTGAAGTTGCTATTGATCTATATAGGGTTCTTATTTTAGTATTACAAGCAAATTTTCTTCAAAATCAGAGTATTGAACCATTTGCAATATGGAAAGGTTCAGAAAGGAAGTTGAGCAATATTGTGATGACACTTTCTTTTTAAAATAGCCAATAGACAACAGGACTTTATAGTTCAGTGTGTGAGTCATCATATAAAAAGTCTGTTGGCAGTATTCTATATAAATGCTAAAAAATGAAGAAGTCTATCATAATGGCAGCATTCTGGGGAAACAAAGTCTTCATCTCCAGGTGATCGTTATGGGGATGTCTGCAATGTAATTCTAGGTGAGCTCCCAAGTGATGCTTCTGTACGTCTTAGAATAAAACAGAGAGAGCTGTCCTCACTTTAGCTGTCACTTTGTACAATTTCAGCTTCAACCCACTTGTTATTAGATAGTCTTGGTGAGCTTTCTGGAGTTCCCAGATTGTATCAGTTGGAATATTTTCTAAAATATTTTATTGTCAGAACAAAGAAAGGGTATGTAGATGGCTACCTTTGATCATCATTTAGCATCCATTGCTTTTTCTCCAGATTCTCAACCTTGATAAGTGTATGTAGAGTTTTTTATGAGTACAGCATGTTTTTCACAAACCAAATAATAATTGTAAGTAAACTAGAGAAAGCTATGAAGGATGTCTTTTGTATCACCATTTCTGACACATTATTAATCTGCCTTTTACCTATAAATTGAAAGTAGAACCAAGACTTAAAGCAAAATATTTACAGATGCGTTTTTTTAAAAAGCAGTATTCTAAAGCAAAGTCCAGGAAAGAAGGCAAACACCTTCTTCGAATCTATCTTATTATATGATGGCCCATGTCGTATGTTGGAAATCCGTGATCAGAATTCTTGTTAAGCTTATGTATAGTGGATAACATTGGTCTGATATTTCCAGGTATGTCCCCTTTCAACAAGGTGGAAGCAAATTAATTTGCCTGTAATTAAAACCTAGTGCTTAGGCATCTAAATATAGGGGATACTAGAAGGTTTTTAAAAGCCAGATTGTTTTTCTCAATATGGAATCTCTTTTGTTTTGTTTTGTTTGCTCAGTAATCCTTGTCATGTGACATTTTGCAATTTTGAATAACCGCAGTATTGTCAAATATATGGTTTCCAAGAAAGGAAAGCTGTGTAGAATTTAATTTAGTACAAGCTTTCTCAATGAGGGGAAAGCATGCTATTTATGTGAACATATTTTTGATGGTTCTAAATAACATTATATAAGTAAAATTAAATTAATATAAAGGATGTTGGTAATTTCTTGACCTTTGTTTTAGTATCTATATAGCAAACCCTTGCAAATTCACATTGGTATCTAAATTATCATGTAATTATGTTCCTATTTTACTTTGTAATTTGAACTAACACATTTTTATCTTTAGAAAGCGATCATCCCATCCTCCTGATCACTGAGATGACAGCTGCAAAAGTATTTCGCTCTTAAAGAACCAAACTAAACTTTTACTTTCTGCTAAATTCATTTTCCCCTCCTGATTTTTATTTTTAAGTAGATATAAGTGTCTATTTTGACAGCCACAATAGTTCATAAACTTAACAATTAAATAAAGTTGGAATCTTAAAACACCACCAGAGAGCTTTGTTTCATCAAATCAGCCAGTGTTTGTCTGTTTATTCTCTATGTGTGTCTTCTTGTGTGGCTGCCTTTTAACATTGAACTATTACTTGATCATTTTGAAACATATTTTTCCCTCTAATAACCTCTTTTTGCAATTTGAAAAAAAAATTATGTGTAAGATGTGGTCAAAGTTACTTTATGAGTTCCTAAGACAGGGAAGTTCCAAGACAGATCGTGTACAAAGATGTATTAATACTTAAGACCATACCATTAACCAAAAACAGAAAAAAAACAACTGAACGTCTTTGGGCAATGTTATGACTGATCCTCATTTTCAATTGTAGAAATTCTTAAAATTAAATATGCATTCATTGAGGAGTACGCACTAGGCAAGACACTAAGTTAGAGGCATTTTTGTATATGTTCTTTCATTGCAGTTCTGAATTTTTAATTCATTTAAGACAACCTTAAAGGATATTTGTTTAGATATAACCTGGGTCTATCATTTTGCTGTTTATATTTTGTCTTCCTGTTTCTGTTGATTATTGAAAGAATGAAAATAAAGACCTTTTGTTTTATGTTTGGTAACATAAAAAGGATTGGTTTTAGGTCTTAAAGGTATTTTGAGCAAGAGCCTGACAACGCCTTCAATTTAAAATGTCAAAAATACATCAGTTAATTTAAATTTATTTTGAGAGTTTTAAAGAAAAATTATTTGAACAAAGCCCACAGATTTTGGAGGCCCATTTGGAAAATTTCTCTCTGTTCTCTGGTAGTCTGGTTCTTTTTATTACTCCTGATTTCACTTGGCAGAAATAACAAGTTGAGAATAACAATCTCAAACTTCTTAGAAGACAAACATAAGCACTCTTGCTTAAAAAAAATCCTGTCTAAACTCCCCATGCTGTCAGGAAAGAAGCATCATATTAGGAGATAATTCATGTTATAAACAGCTGTGGTATTGAGGAAAGTGCTATGTTGGATTTGGTGGGACAACAGTGGTATTTACAAGGCTCACCAAAATAATGAGTACTAAGCACATATATGCCTGGTTATTGTTACATAAAGAGTTTTTAAAGTTTTTCATAAAAAGTTATATGTGGTTCTGTTGGATTTCTGGTTGCTTCTCTTTATTGGTATTTTTGACTCTGTGGATTATACATATTTCATGCTTATAAGTTGATTGTTTTTGACTTATTTAGATCCTACTCAAATGGGAGGCCTGAGCATGCTGCTGTTAGCTGGAGAACATGCTCTCGGCACACCAGAGGTAAGCCAGTGCCTTATCACTCTCCACTCTGTTCATGCTGGGGATTGAGAACACAGATGTTTATATTCTGTTCACATCGTTCATTCTGCATTTTCAACAGCTCATCAACAAACTTTATAATTTGTTCTAATTAATATCTGACTGTGCATCTTGTGCAGTGAGGGTAACAGAAATGATCTAATAAGCCAAAAGGGCATGGGTACAGATTTTGAGTTTCCATGAACCTAGGAGTAAGAAATGCAATGCACAGATAACTGGCGTTTACTATGACTGTGTCATGGGTATGTAAATTGGGTGCTGTAATTCATTTATTCTGTTCAAAACATTTTCTGCTTTTGTGTTATTCTCCTTGAGTTTTGCTAGTGGAAAGATGATAGTAAAAAATATGCAACTGTTGGTCTCTGTAGTACCTGAATAATTCCAAATTCCTGTTTTGAAAATCAGGAAACACGGCATTTCAGAATTGTTTTATTCTTTAAAATGGAAAAGGAAAAGGACCTGGGACCTCATGACCTTGCTTTCATGATCTGGTTATTGGACTGCTTTTGCTACACATTTTTAGGTGTGATTTTGACGGGCAGGTAGTGGCAGTTAACCATGCATGGTTTGCATTTGTGGAATTCCTCTATTCTCCAGACCCATTTAACAGGCCAGTCGAATTAACCTGCAGGTCATGTTATTTTACCACATTCAGGTTCTTGAGATGGAAATTTTTCAGTTCTCAGCCAGAATTGCTGTTTAGGGCAAAATAGCAGTCAGCTCAATTTTATTGCAGATCTGTATTTTTTACTTTTTTTCAAAATTGTTATTATGCCGTATAAATTATAGTTGAAGCTTATTCAAACAGTGGATTTAGTAGACACTGTATAAACTACTCACATCATAAAAGGTTTTTATTCTTTATAGTTTATATTTGGGATCCATAGTTGTTGACTATATGTTGAGTTTAACTTAATTATTTTGATTCTATTCAGTTCAGTGTAACAAGAAAATGTGTAAATTTTGTGTACTGGTAGTTATTTACATTGTGCTAATCTATAGCTGAAAAAAATATACATGTCACTTTGTGCCTTTGCATACTCCTTAATTCTGCACGTTTGTACTTCCTAACACAATAGTATTGTCAGGCATCATTTTACTTTCTAACACATGGCTGCTACCTAATTGTAAATCGGACTCTCACTTCAGTGTAGAATATCCCAGGTATGTTCCAAAGGTGAATATTAGAACAGTAATGCACACTTGGCCTTTCAACACAGTATGACTCATATGATTTCCAAGAATGTATTGCATTTTAAAAGTCAGCATCTTCTTTTCTAACCCATTAGATTATAATTCCCAGCATCTTTTAGCATTCTTGCAAACTTTAAAGTATAAATGTAAACCAATCAACGTCTATAGGACTTGTGGATGCTAGTCAAAGAAAAGGATGCTTTTCCCCCTCCTTTGCTCAAAGTTTAGCCTCTTGGGCTCTTCTCAGTGAGAAGTTCTCCTACCCCCTTTTAAGAATCCTAGCACTCTGGGAGGCCGAGGCGGGCTGATCGCTCAAGGTCAGGAGTTCAAGACCAGCCTGAGCAAGAGTGAGACCCCGTCTCTACTAAAAATAGAAAGAAATTATCTGGACAACTAAAAAAATATATATAGAAAAAATTAGCCGGGCATGGTGACGCATGCCTGTAGTCCCAGCTACTCGGGAGGCTGAGGCAGGAGGATTGCTCGAGCCCAGGAGTTTGAGGTTGCTGTGAGCTAGGCTGACGCCACGGCACTCTAGCCAGGGCAACAGAGCCAGACTCTGTCTCAAAAAAAAAAAAAAAAAAAAAAAAGAATGCAGAGTTTTGATACATGCGAGTTAATGTAATGGTGGACCTTTTATCTCTGATGAAGTGGAAATGTTTTGAGAATTCTCAAGCTGAAAAAACAAAGAAAGCTAAATGACTTAAAGAAGTTAACCATAATGGGAGAAGGAAATCTGTGCTAAGGAGGAAGGTGGCAGCAGTTGGGTCTTTAAGAAGCACCTCTCGGCCGGGCACGGTGGCTTACGCCTGTAATCCTAGCACCCAGGGAGGCCAAGGCGGGTAGATTGTTTGAGCTCAGGAGTTCGAAACCAGCCTGAGCAAGAGTGAGACCCCATCTCTACTAAAAATAGAAAGAAATTAATCGGACAACTAAAAATATATAGAAAAAATTAGCCAGGCATGGTGGCGCATGCCTGTAGTCCCAGCTACTCGGGAGCCTGAGGCAGGAGGATCACTTGAGCCCAGGAGTTTGAGGTTGCTGTGAGCTAGGCTGACGCCACGGCACTCCAGCCTGGGCAACAGAGTGAGACTCTGTCTCAAAAAAAAAAAAAAAAAAAAAAAAGAACCACTTCTAAAAACAGCTTTCTTCATATTCCCTGCTTCTTATCTCAGAGATATTTAGGTCCTTACTGAAACAAATCTTGAGATATTGAAACAATAAAGCTGCGAAAGTTGTATAAAATAATTTGGTCTCTAAATACAATTAGTTTGAGAGTTTACTTCATAGATATCAGTTTATTGCATTGAACGCTTGAATTTCTATGCAAAGATAATGGAACTTTAGGGGCCTTATATACATAGTCAGATGAACATAAGACAAATGTAGTAAATATGTACTCATGTTTTCGTAAGAAAATTAGTAGTAAAAAGAGATGAGAGAAATACAGAAATTTCATATTTCTGACATTTAGAACAATTACTGTGAGGTCTTTTGATACTGTTAGGTAGGACCAAAGTGACATTTTACAAAAATTCTGTCACAGAAAAGGTCTAATCATAATGGCTTTTTAAAATGCTGTGACAGAACCCTTATTCTGAAATAGGATTCTTAAAGTGAGGTTTTCTTTTGTTCATTGATCCAAGACCTAATCATATGGAAAAGTCCTCACAAGACTATTTTTTTAAATATGAAAATTTTAATATAAGTAATAGGTTTTTTAAAAACAATTCTAGAAGGTGGAGAGACTTACTGTAAGTGAAATAATAAAGTCCCAGATTAAAAGCCTATACTATTTCTCAGATCTACTTGAAATGCTCTTAGAGTTTTTAGAGAGAAATTATAGTTTCTTGAGATATCAGTAGGCAAATAATAACATACAAAAGGTTTGCATTTTTTCTTTTTCCTATCTTCTGATTAATTCTCAATCTACCGTAATAGATTTTTTTGCATTATTTGTTCGACATTTTTATGTGCCACTGTTACTGAGCCTAGTGCAGTTCCATAGTTTCAGTTGTAATTGTGTCTTGATGAATAAAAAGGATACATTTTGATACACAGTTTGTTTTGTTTTGTTATTTTTTCACATAAATAATCAGCCCTATTCTTTTTAATACTGAATGAGTGAATGCATAAATGATTTGAGATAAATTTTAAAAAACAAGGTTTGTTGTTAACAGAATTTATTGATTGAGGAAACAAAATTAATATATTAAGCAAGAAAGACGTGAAAGAGTTACTGCTGGCTCAAAATGGCAGACGAAGCAGGTCTCTGCGGAGACCCTGTAAAATGTAAGATAGAGGTCTCCTTAGGAAACAGCCCCATAGTTTGAAGAAAATGGAAAGGAGCATTTCCAGTGAATATGAGATTATAGCAAATGACTTAAATCTGAAGTCAAATGCAGTTATTTAATCAATAACATATAACCGCCAGACAAGAAAAGGCTAGGAGGCAGCTGCGGAGGAGGTGAGAACTGGTGTATTCAATACAATGCCCAGAAGTTTAAGTGAATGTATCCTTTTAAACAACCAGAAACAAACAAACAAACAAAAGAATAAATAAAAATAATAATGTTCACATCAAACTCTGGAAAGAGCTAAAGAGAAGGCAGTTAAAGAGTTAAGCCCTTACATTTCATATCAGGTAGTTCTCTAAAGATGAAAATGCAATATATAAAACGTTAGTATTTGATTTAGAATTACTAGAAGTAATCTCGAAGACTAAAAATCTTCTGTTTGTTACTTTAATAAAAAGATAAAGCTAAACTAAATTTCTTAAAAAGGCAGGGGGAGCAATTCAATTTAGACGGTGTGGAATGGGCAGTTATTCAACATACAATGTTGGAACAGCCTGGATTCCTCTTGGAAAGGACGACGTTCAGTATCAAACTAACGTGAGCAACAGAAAGTCACCTTGGCTAGAATGGAAAGAGGAGTGGTTGGGGGAAAGTAGAAAAGAGAGTAATTATAGCTGATGAGAAGCTTTTTTAAAGGTATCAGTATCTATTTAACAGTATCAATGTCTATTTAACCAAATTTTCAAATGTATGGGAAGTGCCTTAGACTTTGGGTCTTTTTCTTCCATCTCATGAAATAAAGCTAATAATAAATACTTGCTTGCCTCTGAATCCCAAGACTACTATGAAGATTAATTAAATAAAACCTTTAAGGCACTTTTACTCTCCTGCAAAGAATTCTTGTAGGTGTGTAGTATTATTACCTTGAGTTACTCTAGGTATTTGAAAACTTAAATTATATGAGGCATTACTTTCACAGACCATAATATGCCTTACCAGCAATATGCATGTGTGTGTGCATACACACACACACACACACACACACACACACACACTTCCTTGTCCATTGAAAACTTGTAAGAAATTACAGTTGTAATTTATTTTCTTTATCACCAGGTGCTCAAGAGGGAGACAACTTTTAATATCTGGGAGAAATCAATATAGGAAGTCCAGTTTTAGCAGAGTAGCTGAGCTAGCATGAAAGTTAGCGGAGAAGGTGCTAACAGGCACACCTCCATTAAGGAACTATAAAGGTCTTATTTTCTAAGAATGGAGCAGTGTTGAACTCTGTGCCATCTTGTCATACATGTAATTCATATGACAAGCGTTTATTTAATGGCCTTCTAAGTGCGAGGCACATCAGGGAACAAACCAGACAGACTGTCTGCCCTCAGGGAGCTGATATTGTCTCAAGGTGCAAGTTTTTTTAGGGATAGCAAATTCTTCACATGATACTTCTGGCTTCAAGGGGAATCACATTGATTTTCCTTTTTTGATCATGATCCACCTGTTTAAAAATTTAAAAAAAAGCTTGTGTATTCAGATTTATATGTGTCTGAAATCTGAAACTACAGGTTGAGTATCCTTTATCTGAAATGCTTGAGACCAGAAGTGTTTTGGATTTTGAATTTTGGGGAGGTTTTGGAATATTTGCATTACAGTTGACAGTGGAACATCCCAAATCTGAAAATCCAAAATCTAAAATGCTTCAATGAGCATTTCCTTTTTCACTTTAGCACTCAGAAAATTTTGGATTTTGGAGCATTTCACATTTTAGATTTTCTGATTAGGGATATTGAACCTGTAATAAATATATTTTGTCTTATATATTTATAATATCAATCTTTGACCTCCTCCTCCTCCTCCAAGTAGCCCTTCATGATTTCCTGGGCCAAATTAGATTCCTCTTCTTCCTAATCCCTTATAGCCCTTATTTTTAGTTTTATACCTTGTAGCACTTGATTATACTTAGTTTCATGCTTTATTATAAATTCTATAATAAAAGTCTTGTACCTTAAAATTTTTTCTCATTATTCTATGTGTACGTCTTATCTCTAGTAGACTTTAAGCAACTTGGGATCAGGAACAATGACAAGATTTAAACTGTGCAGGGCTCTCCACTTGCCTGCAGAGGAGTTATTATTACCACAACTAACGTTTATTGAGCACTGCCTCCATTCAAGGTGCAATTCTTAAGTGGTATTCCATAACAATAAGTCTCTGTAATATTTACTATGTAATAGTAAATCTATAGACAATTCTATGAGTTGTCTTGTTTACCTTATAAGTAAATATTAAGCCATCAGGTGTGGAAACAGAGGCAGAGAAGAGTTAAATACCTCCCCATGATGGTGCAGCTACTAAGTGGCAGAACTGGGATTTGAACCCAGGAGGACTAGCTTTGTCTTCGTGTAGCATACAGGGGCCTTGGTGATTCAGCCCCCACCCACCTGGCCTAATTCTGACCACTTCTGCTGTGGTGTCCTGTGCTGCATCCTTCCTGAAGCTAAAAGCAGCCAGAGCAAGGGCATTTTGTGAGTGCTGTCTGGGGCCAGGCACTGTTCTAACCACTTTATGTTGATTATCTCATTTCATCCTCCAAAGAACCCTGTGAGGTTGGTTTATTATTTTCCCCATTTTATAAATAAGGAAACTAGGTCAGAGAGGTGAAATAACTTCTCTAAGTTTATAAAATGAGGAAGTCATAATACTAGAATTTAAACCCACATTATTTTTAATTAAATAAGATAGGCAAAATCTGATTGAATATTTGTTGAAGAAATGATTATTTCTTCATATTTTAAATACTGGGTTTTAAATTTAAAACAAGTATAGATTTAGATACAATTGAAACTTTTCATCTTTATTATAATTTCTGACGTCAGTGAAATGGGAACATTTATTTTCTTGCCCTTTGGTACATTTGAGTTAATTTGGTGTGTGCCTTTCTTAGGCTACTGTGTTTAACTATTCCAGGATATTTAAATCCATTGAATTCTAACCTCCTTGCCCCATTTCCTACCCCTACTCCCATCAAAGCTTTTATATCCTTCTCGTAGATTTATAGCTTTTAAACACATTTTGTGAGGAAATATACTTTATTTAAATTCTACATTGAAAAGTAAATGGGCTCTCTGAGCTTTCTCTCTTCCTGGGCAAAGACCTCTCCCTTTGTGTCGCTATTCACTGCCCATTTTGGCTAGAACTGCCCATCCAGCCAAAGAGCCCAGCCTCTTCCATGTGTCAGCACTGGGGCCCAAAGCCCAGAGAATCTGGTCCTTTTACAAACCAACTTGATTACAACCATGTGTCCTCGATGAGTTCCCTGGCTGCATTGCTGAACTTGCATGCACGCCTTGGTCTCTCAGAGATGAAGGGAACAGTAGTGTGAAAGGTGGGCAGTAAGAAAGAGGAGGATGGAGAACAAGAGGATAAAAGAGCATCCTTCACAAGAGAAGGATGGAGGTGGCAGTTGTTCTATTGTTGAGAGCATATTTATATATGCTATTGCATTTTATTCTCGCATCGTTCTGTGAAGAAGGCAAGCAGGCAGGGAAGCATCATTACCTACTTTATCAAATGAGGAAACTGAGGCAGAAAGATGATGTGAGTTGTCTCAAGTCTACTACAGTTATTTGTAGAACTGGCCTACAGTCTGTTCTGGACTCCCATACTATTGCACTGCCACACAGATTATAATTACAGAACTTTACTCATGGAGTAAAATCAGTGCCCTTGCAGTCCTGATGCCCTGCATAAAACCAGGGTCTTATTCCTTTCAGCCAGATGACTGAACAGGTATTCTGATTTTGGGAGTGCTCAACTCTGCGTAGCGCTGTTTGGTCATGCTCCCCAGGGGAGCCTGGCACTCTTCTCAGATGTAGCACGCTACTGGTGTCAGGTAGCCAAGGCCAGTGCTTTAGGACTCAGGTTCTTCTTGAACTCTAGATGGCACCTGTACCCCCAAACCATCTCTTCCCGTAAAGACATCCCCGCCTCCCTCCAAGCCTTCTTCTGTCTCTCAAATTCCCTTTTTCAGTGAAAGGCTTTAACCCACCTTAGAAACACTAGCATTGTGTTCCTCACCCCTTTCCCTGAGCGCTGACATCTTTCCAGACAATCACTGAGGCCCAGTAATTACCATCTCTGATTTAATTCGGGCCCGCATCTCAGCTGGCTTATTTCCTTAACTTTCTAATTGGTCTCCTGCTTCCAGTCACTCCCCAGCCAAGGTCGCCCTGCACTCCTTCACTGACAAAATTATCTAACTACACATCTCTTATCTGACTAAAATCCTTGGCTGGCTCCCCTCTGCTTTCAGCCTAATATTCAAACTTGTTAACATAGAGTTCGGGTTTCTCTCAGTCTGATTGTCTCTCGCTACACTCCATGCGCCTCATTCGTCAGCCGCACTGGGAAAGGCGCACAGGGTACTTGCCGCCATGCTTTCTGACCTGCTGTTACCACGTCATTTCCATACTTCCTGTGGAGAACTACTGGCTTTCCTTCTGGGTATATCTCAGATGTTACCTGTCTTCCTTCCACCTGTCCCCACTTGGAACGAAGGTGCTTCTCTGTCCTCCTGTATTCCTTGTCATCTTCCACCAGTGTGCACTTACATGTGTAGCTGTCCCCTGCACGTGAGTTGCAAGCAACCTAATGGTCAGGCACATTCCTTTAGTCATCATTTTATTCCCTAGCATGTACTGGATACAAGTGGAATATAAGCTGCTCAAAAGCGACAGTCTTTATGGCTGGCATACAGTCGGTATCTACCGGATATTTGTTGAATGGGCGAGTAATCAATAAATGTCTGAGTTAGCAAGGGTAGAATGTATGGCTGAGATACAACCAGTGCACGTACCCCATTTGTTGGCCGTGTGTTCATCACAGTGCCAGGAGTGTGTGGCTGTGGTCTTGTGCCTTACAAAGCAGGGATGGGTTCTTGATGATAGCTGGCTTTCCAGAACACTTATAGTGTATGTAACTGACTTGATCTTGTCTCATATCAGGAGGCTGGATCACTTTTATTAAATATTCATATGGAATTTTCACTATCTGAATTGCCTCTGTGAAAAATATACTACTTCATCATAATTTTTAATTATAGTAATCATTCCCCTTCCTTGGTTATTGAAAATTATAGCTAAATCAAAGGGAGGATTGAATTTGAGGAAAGTTGAATATGTGGTTAACAAAAAAAATCCCTTTAGCTGCTTTCTTTTTTGGGCATATAGCAACACCTAGTGGCTTTAGAGATTATTTCAGAGGCTATTTCTAGAAACAGCTTCTTGGATATTTTTGTCCCTTGATTTAACCACTGGTTGTTTAGTAGCTTTTCTTTTCTCTTAATTAATGAAAAAATATCTTTGACTACTTATGTTATATTTAGAAAGTAAACTGGCTCTAGTATAGGAATGGATACCAAGGAATTGATGTTTATCCATAAAAAGTGTGCCCCACCTAATAAAAGCAAGCAATTTAAAGTAACTTAAATGCAAACAGCAAGGCAAAATAGTGCACAGCACAGTGTTTTAAACATTTCACTAGATCTGGGATGCTCTGATTAATGATACTACTCAGATAGGAGCCTTTTGTGGGAAATTCCCTCTCCCTTTCACATGGATAGAATTCTATATTTCTTTATCAAATGTGTGTATATATATATATATATATATATATATCAGTGTATGCACAGATATACACATTTTATTGGATGCCTTATTTATCAAGCACTCAAGAATGAATTCTACATAAATACATTTGCCATGTCATTGAACCGTTTTTACATTTTGAGGTTTTAGATAAAAATGTCTAACATGTATCACCCAGATTCTCCCTTGTTAATGAAGAATATATTTTATAATTATACTTACCTTGACAATTTAGGATTATAGTTGTAAATATTATTGCATTGAGCTGATGCCTTCAGGAGAATTTTGGGGGCTATTTGCCCGACTTTAATTTGTTTTAGACAGACTACAATGCTTTATGAAATTTTTGTATCTGTTCTTTACAGTTTTTCTGTCTTCTCCTTCTGTCTCATCCTGCTGCTGGCATTGTTTCTTCCCTTCCCAGCCCTCTTCCTTTTTCTTGTCCCCACTCTTGACCCCTTCTTATTTGCTGCTTCTGTTCTTCTGTGGAGTAGAGAGTCAGGTATCCAAGTCAGGTAACTACATAGTTTAGCAGTAACCCAATTTTCCTGGCTCCTAATTTTGCGCCATTTCCATTATATTATACTACACTGAAGATACATGCTAAATTCACAGTGCTTTAAAGTAAGCATAACTAGATTTTGAGAGAGGACATGGTTCCTTAGAGTGAAATGCATAGCCTTAGTGATTCTGCAACTGCTATTTTAACTATTGGACAGCCTTTGTTGTACTTCCTGGCCAGGTCACTGAGATTTTTTTTTTTTATTTATTTTTTATTTCAGGATATTATAGGGCTACACACATTTTGGTTACATGTTATGACTTTGCCACACCCAAACCATGATTTGAGGAGTGCCTTTTCCCCCCTACAACACTCACCACGTCCATTAGTTGTGAGTTTACCCACCTAGTCACACACGCATGAAGAGAATCAAGTTAGTCAACAAATATTCATTGTGCATCTGCTTTGGGTCAGATGCATGGTGAGTACAAACAACACATGCATAGACTTCTTTGATTGTATAGTACAATGACATAACGTGCAGAGTTATAGATGCCTTGATAATTACATCTGAATTTTCCATTCAAATACAAAGTTTTATTTAAGACCATCCATCCTAAAGATTTGCAGAGGGTATCATTTGACTCTTAAACTTTATGACTTGAGGTGTTGTTGTGGCCAAATAATCTATAAATGACACTTAAAAGAAAGTTGAATTTTCTTCTTACTGTTAAAATGAACTCTAAGCCATAGGGTAACTTACCTCCTCATAAATGGTAACTATTTCTCATGCATCATGGGATCTAAAATAAGAATATATGTTATATAGACTTCATGTAATGTAACTACCCTAAATGATAATATATTTAAGTCTAAATATCTTTTATGGATTTGTTACATGTACACCTATTTTATTAAAGTTTTATGAAGACATTTTATAATTTTAATTTAGTTCTAACCTTAATTTTAAATCAAATTTTGATTATTTACCAAATTATCTAGGAGCCAAGCACATAGGATTTCTTTATAAATCAGGGAGGTGTTGATTTTCTTTTATTATTTCTAAATTATAAAAGATACATTTTGTTCAGATATTCCTTCCAATAAGGAAATTCCCAATCCTTTGTGGCTACTAGTTGCAGGATTTGTTGGCCTTCTTTTTAGTGCATTTCGTGTCTCCTTGGTGGGACATTTGGCACAACATGTGAAATAGTCAAGTGACAATAAGGGAGTCAGGCTTTGCAGCCAAACCACAGGTGGCAAATTAATTACAGCTTTTGCACCTTCTCTGTGGTGCTTATCACTGGGAGAAGGTGGCCATTACTCTTTAAAATCCAAAGATGACAATTAAAATTTGAAATGCTTGCTCCTGCCCAGTGGCCTGTGACACTGTTAGAGAAACATATCCCCAGAGTCTAATAAGAGGTTCAGTGAGAAACTGTTTTTAGGAGCATAACCTGACTGGCAGCTCTTTCCTTAGGATTTACCCATCTAATATAATCACAGGCATCTATTAAAATTACATTGGAAAATATTTAACGACTCAGGAAAATTAATGCTTTGTTAAGTTTAAAAAAAAGAACATTCTATAACTGTAGTACAGTACCTGATTTTTGTTGAAAAAATTGCCTATTTTTATTTTTTGAATTTTTGACAGTAAACTTGGATTATTTTGCAGTCAGAAAACAAATTATTAAAAAGTATTTGCAACTTCTTTCTATGTTTCCTTTAAAGTGAAATATAACTTTTTTCTAGACTTCCTAACTTCATCATTCAGGAAAGCGGGGCAGAAACACACTGATTTAAAGGATTTAGTAAACCTGTTGTCACAACTTTTATTAGTTCATTCAACAAGTACTTGTTAAATATACACATTGTGCCCAGACAGTGTTGGGAATAACAGATTAAACAAGGCCCCTGGAAGAGAACATACAATAAACACTTATATATGTCTTGTGTTAAGTGTTCGTTAAAGAATGATTATTGAATGTTTGTGAGGGAAAGTGCCATTTGACTACCTAAGTGATTATGTCACCCAAATGCAGAAATGCATCAATTCTAGCATTAAGATAAAAGAGGAAATGTATATCCTGGGAATAGTACTTGATTAGTAGAATTTTTTTTTTAAAGTGGCATTTCCATAACTGTTGTTGATAATGAAAATATCAAACAGTAAATAGTACAAAATAAAATATATATTAGAAATTTTGGTAAATACTAATCTTTCTAATATTGGGGCTTGTGTATAAACACATGAAAACCCTAGAAATCAAGAATTGGACCTAAGTTTTGTTTCTCCACAAGTCTTATATTACCAGATATCACTTATGTTTTCATATATTTAGGTGATATGAAATGGTGAGGAAACACGGAACATGAAAGAAGTAGATTATTTTTCGATTTGGTGGCAAAAAGCCAAGAGATCAAATAGGTGACTTTGTAGAAATTTCTCTTAGGTGAATATTGACCTTTCTAAACTGCATTGTTCTGTCCATCTTCTCCTACTTATGGTATTAATATTTAGCAGTTGGATGGTCACTTGTATAAAACTTTGCACAATAACTACTTTTTTGTAACAGTATTGCCTCAAATTGGGGAAAATAAAACCATTCTTTCCTTAAGATAGGAACGTTTTAGGTAACATTTGTCTCTGTTATCTTGCAGAAGCTATTCCTGTGATGCCTCATGCCACCTTTCTCTGTTTCAGATATCCTCTGGCACATGCAGGCCTGACGTTCCAGAATCCCCTGAATTGCGTCAGAAGTCACCATTGTTTCAGTTTGCTGAGGTAATATATTGCAATTTATACTGAATTCATGAGGAAATTATAAAGTGAGCATAAATTTGGGCTGATGATGTAACTGAAAGAAATGAAGAACTCTACTCAGTTCAATGAACCATAAATGGGAAAATAGAATCACATTTTGGAAAAGAGGTTTTGGAATTCCAGAGTCATTAGCTAAGGAATAACACATTTATGTGTTTATAGAAGCTTATCGTTAAGTCATACTTAATATTATTATGCTTAAACCTTATTACTAATTTTGATTTATGGATAGTAAGGTTAAGAATATAATTGAATTACTATTATAACTCATTTATTACATGTTGATTTGATAAATCAGAAGACAGAATCAACTCATGGTTATTGGTTATGTATCTAATCTATGCATTACTTTTTTTTTTTTCAGTACCTTTCCCCTGTCTTAATTGAAACTTTAGCGTGAGATTGGCAGTTTCCAAAATCTTACCTTTTGTCAGACCTCTTCAGCTCAATATGTCTCTTGACACTGGTTCAACAAGATGATGTAGAAAAGCACATTATCCTTTATATTAAGTCTAAAGGTTAAGACTGCTTCCCAAATATCTTTATTTACCCTAGACTCAATATGAGCCCTCACTGATTAATTTTTTCCTTAAACTTTAAGCCACCTGGTCTTCCCTTGATTATTTGAATTGTCTTGCACTAGACATTTCCTATACTGTCATCCTTCCTGGCATTTGCCCATCGTGCTGCAATTTTGCACAGGGGGAGCATATTTTTAGTTTCAGATTTTTTACCCCTCTAGTTTCTTTCTTGGTGGTTTTCTCAACATTTTGTTGGCTAAACTGCTTTTCATACTGACACAGTAGGCCATTCCTTCAGTATGCCTAAATGCCTTGCTGATATCACCAGAATGCTTTGTGTGTGTGTGCGTGTGTATGTATACACACATATATGTACACATACATATATACTCACATGATACTCTTTATCTGTCACTTTTCTTTCTGCCTCTGTGTGAGCTCCACCATGAATTCCAATTATTTCATATATTGTTTCCTCAAGAATTTAATATTCACTCTGGACTCCCTTTTCAACAGCAGTTATATCCATGTTAAATAAGATTGGTCCCAACTTTGAAAGCTGGGATGCTTAATGAATAATCCCTGAATCTGTAAAAATCTAATGAAATCTCTAAGATTTCATATAACATTTTGGGTGTATTAGCATATGCACATTTTTGTGGCTCCTCCAGCATACCTAAGATTCCAAAGACATCCCCGATCTTATTGCTTTTATATAAAAAGTCCCTAATATTCCTGTAGGAGTTCATATTTGTGTCATTAATTGAACTCTTTATCTTAGTATTAATTGATGAAAACATCTTTTTGTTTAGAACTTGTGAAATGCTTTTCAAAAAACTAGGTGGATCATAATACTGGTTCTGTTTTGTTCACTGCCTGATTTGATTATTAAAGAAATGTATTGTAGGTCAGGCATTTCCCCTTATATAAACTGTTTACTTTCTTTAGGTTTTATAGAGGGTTGGTAGGGATAAAAAGTAATGTCTGAAGTAAGACCTACTGAGTTTATGGTTCCTGAGACTTCAGGAAAATTTCTGTGGGTTCTTCTTTGCATTCTGTCACTTGCACATGGTGGTCACTTGAAATGACAAGGTTCATGGTTTGACCAAGAATTTCTGCAATTTCACCCTTGAATGTCTTCAAAACACTTGGTTAAATCTTATCCATTCATGATGGTTTATTTATATCTAGTTTGTTAAAATTGGATCTGGTTGATCTTTTGTCTTCTTACTGATAATTTATTCTGAGAATGTTTGCCTGTCTGATTCAAAAGATGCTGTAGAATTAAAACGGTTTCAGCAGTAAATAAAATTGATAATTCAGTCAGTCTCTACTAATTCTTTCTCATCCCTAAACATCACTTTGATACTGTATCACCACGTGGCCCCATTGTTTTTCTGACCAACTTAATTAAGAGGGAAAAAGTGATTTTTGTGACAGAAGAGTTATGATTGAGGTGCATTTGTTGCTTAGTAAGTAGTCTTTCATGGGGTTGGTGAGCACAGTTGCTTGAAGAGAAAGACTTTTGTGGGACTGGGAATGGGCTAAAGTTTTATAATACCCAGGCATTCTGCTCTCGTGATTCACTTTAACCCTGTTTTATAGTTGGATAAAAGCTTTGTTCACTTTGGAACCAAAATTAATAACTGACCTTGCTCTCAAAACATCCTTGAAAAGTATTTCCTCACAGTCCTCTGAGCAAAGTTTGAAAGAGAGTATCATAATTACCAAGTGGAAACAAAAGGTCTCCTAGTTGAATCAAGTGTGGTATGGCAGAACCTTCTATCCACTATCAGACACTAAAGTATGTGTGTTTGGGTTGGATGGGAGGACGCAGGTGTAATAGAAGAAGGAAATGCTTTTTATATTTAGGGAACAATTTATCGAGTTCTGGTTTCATGCCAAGTAATGTATTTTATGGCTCATTTTTTTTCTTCACCACAATCCTGTAAAATGGTGATTGTCATCATCATCACCAATTTACAAGTGGGAAAAATAAGTCTCAGAGAGTTTAGCTGAGCTGCCCAAGGTCATGTTGCAAGTGAGTGGCAGAGCTGAGGTTCAGTCCCAGTTACCCTGACCAACATCCTTACGCTTTTCTCACAGTTTCACAGCTGCCTCTAAGTAGAGAACAGCCTGAAGGGGGTGATATAGGGAAAAGAGAGAGTAACTGGCTTTACTTGCAGCCTCCAGCTTTTAATAATGTATGTTTTAATGCATTAAAATAGCGAAATTCATTTCAACAAGTCTCTTGAATATGTGCTGTTTGATACATGCCTGATACTTTTACAAGGGACGTGGCCAATGAGCAGACTCAGTCTTTTTGTTCTTTCCAGTCATCTGTTTTTAGAAACATGGCCTTTGTCTTTCCTTTATTGTTTGTACTGTTCTAAAAGGGATTGAGGGTGATGACTCATTTTTTAATCTTTGTCAGTGTCTACAGTAGAAATATATGGCAGAATCTAATGGTCTGATATGGAAAAATGTCCTTGTACATTAAAAATTGCGTGTTTCCTTTCAGATATCTTCAAGTACATCCCACCCTGAAGCTCCTACAAAACAGTGTCAACCGTCGGCCTTGTTTCAGTTTGCAGAGGTATAGCTTTTTTTTTTAATGCTTATTGGGCTCAGAAAAGTTGTTGAGCTCAGGAATATTGAAATGCAGTTTTAATAACATATAGTGAACTTTAGGCACACCTCTTGCCATTATTAACATAATACACATCACAGTGTTTATTGTTTTTTTGCTGCCTTTGGTAAAATCGTAGTCAAATCAGCTCCTGATGTTATACCCATTTTTATAAGCATTCATAAAGCATTCATTTGGAGTAGGCATTTATCAGTAATTTACTTATTTCATTTTACCTTGTTTTTAATGTATTTTAAAAGCTTGGAAAAACCGCTGTCAACATGAAGACTAAAGGATTCCGATTTATTAAATTTCTCCGGTAGTGAAATTAGATGGCTGTGATTCATGAATTATTCTTTCACAGCAAATGCAGTGGTGAATACGACTTGTTAAATCAGGTTAAATTAGCTTTCAATGTGAGGTAGCTTCAGCCCGTATTTGTATTAGTGCTTAATCCCAGGCTTAGATCAGGTCAGCTCTTGCGGGATCTTAGATTTCTTCTGTTTGTCAGCCGGACAGAGAGCACATACCAGCGAGTGTTTTCTTGGTATGCTGAGGGGGCAAATTGGATATTCTTGATTTTGCCACAAAAACCCTGGCTTCAACCATATGCTCATTTCTAATGAGCACTATATGACAAATAATAAAATGTATATAGTTTATGAAAATAAGATGCTGTCTCCTTTAGGTCTTTACTGCTTTCCCTCTCTGTAATTCCAACAAAAAGTGCATATCATATATACTAAGCAACGTTTTATAGGGTTGAGAGAAAATGACAAGCAGGCCTGTTCTATTTAATATTGATATATTGAATCACTTTATTCATTTGAATAAAGAGTGCTGCATAAATGAAATATAAAATGATATCATTTTGGCATGAGGAAACCTAGCATCTTACTCTTAAAATGAGAAAAAAATTACTTTTGGCTCTTACATCCAAAAAAAAAAATTGTTGCTTCCTTTTGGGACACTTGTGTCAACCACTGTGACTTTACACCATCCGTTGGCCTGCTTATGTGTTTTGCCTTAGCTGCTGAGGGCTATCGTATAAAACTGATAAAAATGTAGAATGTTATTTCATAAAGAATAATTTTATTAATCTGAATTATGATTTTATTATAATTTTCCATTACGATAAACAAGCAGTTATTGTCACTGTGGAAAATAGTTTTGTTTAATTACACTTCTTTGCTTTCCTCCAGTTGTTAATACTCATTTATTTGATGCTAATAATTTTTTCCAGAGTTAAAAAAGAATTTTGACATGGTGACTACATTTATTTCTAATGTTGATATCTGAGCCAGTCCCTTCTAGCTTTTCAAAAACATTTTTTTCAAAACAGAATTTATTTGCCATATTCTGCTTGATTAAATTCTACACTCTGTAGCTGGAATATTTGAAAGGTAGTGGCTCATCTTTGACACACCTGATATTTACATATGCATTAGCTACGAGGAGTATTCAACTTAATTTAAAATACCAGTGTGGAATATTTCAGCTGGTGCTGGTGCATTTCTAACACCACTCAGAACATGATTAAATGTTATTTAATCGATATCGTCATCAGATTCATTAGGAGCTCCTGAAGCCCTGGGACAGATCTGAGGGACCAGTTTGATGTTGTAATACCCACTATCCTGTGATTTTGCAGAGCAAGATCCCATGCCTCTTGTAAACTAATTTGTCCTTGCTGCTCAATACACTCCTCAAAGCATGAGAAGATTTGGTCCTTGCCTCTTAATTATACTAAGTTTTTTTCTAGGGAAGAAAAGAACTTACTTGGGAGAGACTGGTGCAGGGAGGCATTTCCAGATGTCGCTCCTCTTCTCAACAGCACTCGTCTCCCAATGGCTCTTTGTTTTTTAACCATGAAATACATGTAGGATCTGAAGAAACTTTAAAAAAAAATTGTTAATTTGAAAACTTATTAGGAGTTGTTTCAAAGTATTGAAACAGGAAGGCGTATATGATGGAAAAAATCAAAATATAATGGATAATGTAAAAAAATACAATTTCTGTTTTGCCCTGGAATCCAATGCAATCCCCCCCAATAAGTATATTACTTTTCTAGTTGTATTTTGTATAGGTTGATCATAGCCCTAATTCCTAAGCAAATTAAACAAATTACTGCATCCTTGGTTATTTAATTGTAAATGTTATATATGATTATACAAGAGAAGTTCATGGTTCTCTAAGTATATATAACTTCTCTAATCACTTTCTTCATCTGACCCAAGAGAAGTCTAAGTTTCAATCTCTAACATCTTATGATCTGACCATATTATCGGCTCAATACTGGGCTGGTTTATTTAAAGGTAAATAAGAGTTATCCAGATAAACTCATAAAATTATCTACTAAAATCTGCTATGAGCATATATATTGCAGTAGAAATAAAATAGGCTATAATTGCTAACTATGATATCACTAAAGCTCTTATAATTATTTCATAAAACACTATGAGAAAACCCAAAGACTCTTGAATTTTTGTTCTAATTAGTCTGTAGCAAAAGTTTTCAAACTTTATTAATACATCCAACTCACCTGGAAAGCTTGTTCAAACACAGATTGCTGGGCCCCACCCGCAGAGTTTCTGATTCATTAAGTCTGAGGTTGAGCCTGAGAATTTACATTTCTAACAAGTTTCCTATTAAAAACAGTGGTGGGTTTTTTTAAAACCCCCAAATAATTAACTCGTTATTGTGAAGGTACTTTTTAATATCTCTGGGACCTCACAGGGTAAAGGTAAAGAGCAGAAGAAACGGATGTATAATAGAAAATTACCCAGTGGACCACTTTCTACCCCACATCCCTTTTCAGAGGGATTCCTGTTCCTATTATGTACACTTAGAAGACAGTGTTTATATTATTTAACAAACAGTTTTTTCTTTAAAAACATTTAGATTTATAACATCATTTTAAGATCAGGCATGCAAAATTCTTAGAAACTATTTCTATCAATTTTATTTACAAACTGTTACAACTCCAGGAAGAGATTAGCTGGATATTCTCTTGGAAATGGATCATTTATTGTATAAAGTATTTATCCAAGAAACACACTAATTAAAAAACAGTAGGCCCTGCTAATTTCTTTAAGTTGAAAAAACAATTCCTTCCTCACTGAGTTATGGATCTCTGTCTTGCAAGGTGAGAAGGAATTTTTCCTTCTTAACCAAATCTGATCATTTTAAAGCCTGTTGAAGTTAACCTGTGTGAAACTGTGAAACCAAGTAAAAGCACATTTAGTTTGTAGGTTCCTCATGAGTGTTTACATTTAAAAGGAGAAAAATAAGGATCTAGAAAGAAATACAGAGTGCAGAGAACCCACCCCCCCAGTTTCAGCCAGGCTCCTATTCCATGTTGATACTCAGTATTTCATGCAGATTCAACTTGGCCCATCCGAAGTGCCATCACACTGTGTCTGCAGGCTCTGATTCATTAATTTGTCAGAATGAGTTTCCTATCTGCATCTTTTGTTGTTTAGAGGTAGAATGACACAGCAGTCACTTTTTCGACCTAGTTTATTAAAGACTGACCAAATATAATGTCAGAAGGGAGTTACTGTCTTCCATTATTTAACAGGTATAAAAGCCATGACCTAACCGCATATTCTCTTCTCTGCTGTATGGCTATTACACCTAGAGTATATCTTTGCATTAAAAAATTACGTATTTACTTTGAAGACACAGCTAATCAGGATGTAGACCAGCGGTTCCCCACCTTTTTTGCACCAGGGACCAGTTTCATGGAAGACAATTTTTCCATGGACTGTGGCAGGGAGGGGGATTGGGGGTGGGGCTCACTCACAGCTTACCTCCTACTGTGTGGCCAGGTTCCTAACAGGCCACAGACTACTGGTCCATGGCCCGGGGGTTGGGGACCATAGATTAGACAAATAGATTTAGACAGTGAAGTTTTCCCTGAAGACATTTACTTTGCCAATGTAAATATAACCATGATCTCACTAAATTTAAAATATTGTCACAATTGGATATAAGCAATAGGTACAAATTTAAAGCATTCATTTTCATGATGGAATGCTTAATATGTTACAGAATATTGCAGTTGATTAAAAACACCATATACTTACACTGCAACTAATCAGTGAATGTATTATGTGTTTTATTGGAAGCATTAATATTTCTTTTAAGGTAAGGAAGACCAGTCATCCTCATAGTGTTCATTTGTTCTTTGATTCATTTATTCATTCAATACTTACTGGTCATTTTGTCCCAGGCTGCAATGTTTATGCTTCCCCTTGCAGTTGCAAAAGACTTCCACCATTACCTAATTGGGTTTTGATCTTTACCACCTGTTTCCCTGATGTACTCACCCACCTCAGGCAGCCATAAAATAACCAGTTTAACATCCAAGGTGATCATTTTTCTTAGCACTTTAGCTATACCTCATGTACTGTTAGACCCACCCTCTTGCTAACCTTTATGAATGAATACTGTTTATCCAAACATTACATAATATTCAAGAGAGACTCCAGTGGAGCTAACTGATTGGCAAGCACCATCCAATTTAAGGGAAATGAAAAGCCTAGCCATGAACATACTATGCAGTATGGCCCCTCCCACCAGTGCAGTAAACACACACTTCCTCCAGAGCCAACCAGTCATTGGAAAACAGATATTAACTATATTGTTCTTACACGAAAGTATGTATATGTCTCCGAAATAGAACAATATTGGCAGGAATGAACAGTGGTATAACAAATCAGCATTGTACACAAGCTATGCTTGAAATCAAAGCCATCAGCATAGATGAGATTCCTGAGAGATGATGTGTAACATAAAAAGAGAGAGGGCCCTAGGACAAAACCCTGGGGAAAAACAACATTTAAGGGATCACTATAGAAAAAAGAGCCAGCCAAGGAGTGGCCTAAGGTTAGGAGGAAAGCAAGGACCCTGCAGTAACAGAAGCCCAGGGAGGAGTTTTTCAAAAGAAAGATTAGCACTGTGAAATGCTTCAGAGAAATTGAGATAAGGATTAAGCCACAGAAATGAACATATGTCCAGTTCCCCCTACCTACCCACCCACCCACAAATTAAGGAGTCTAAAAGCATTTTTAGAAATCATATCTCACCACTAAGTCATTCCATGAAAATTTTCTTGTTAGGAGATTCAGGAAACGTTGGACTGCTCAAATATATTGAACCTCCCCCAACACTTGCCCTTTTGGAAATCAGGCTTCCAGCAACCTTAAGCACTTAAAATACTGCTTTGTATCTATAAATAGGTAAAAGTTTCCCCAGAGGCAGTGAGGAAAACTGTTTTTATTAAACATGGGGTGTCCCTTTGAAAGACAAGGAGCCATTCTCCAGCCTCCTCTCAGACAGCTGCGCGTGAATTCCGAGGGCAGATCCTGCCTCCGTGTAGTCAGTAGTTCCTCATTGAGCCTCTACCAAGAGGTTCTGCACCGAGCACAGAATATGTGGTACTACA
>RJWJ010007358.1:0-57942 GCA_004363605.1 Indri indri
TGCGGTGGTGAATTGATCGGATCGGTGGGGCCAAGGGGAAGAACCTGTGTTCCCGTCTGGGGAGGCGGGCACCGGAGGAAGCAATGGGAACAAGGAGGCAAAGAGGACAGTGGCTGGACGGATTTGCCCACTTAGAGAAGATGAAGTGGTTGAGTGTTTCTTACCTCTTTCTCCAAATCTACTCGCTTTCTCCTTCCTCCACGGAGGAGGCCACTGGGCAGCTGACTCTCCTCCTGAACAGTCAGGAGCAAACTTGGCCCACACGTGGTGAAGATTAATTGACAGCTTTTCTCTTAATGCAGCTGGTGATGCAGGAACATCCACAGTCGGATAAACCATTTTGCTAATTCTTAAAACAAATAAGAATTAATTAATCATTCTACATTTCTCCTTCCCTTTCCTTGAAAGCTTCTTAATAGATGGCTCTAAATACCTTATCATTATTTTTTCATGACTTTTTCACACTGTTAAAGCCTTGTCCAAGGTCAAAATATTTTAATCATCGAATCCAAAAGCATTTTTCCAGACTCCCAGAGCTGTGAGAATTTCACATGCCCCGTCTCCCTCCCAAGGTAATAACCCCACCTGGCTGATGTTCACTCATTCCTGCTCCACAATTCCAGAGAGTTCCAGTGACCACTCACTCCCGAGCTGTGGTCTCACTCTGGCTGCCCATCAGGATCTCCTCTGGACATTGTCATAAGCAGATGCCCAGGTCTGACTCAGAAATCCTCCTTGAGTAGGTCGGAGTAGGGCAAGGCCATCTCTGTTTTGAAAGAACAACAGACAATTCTATTGTGCAGATACAGCTAAGGATAACTGATGTCAACACTCTTTCCTAGTAAATAAACTCCGTCAGAAAAGACGTTACTGTTCCGGCAGGCACGTTTGCTGCCTCCTCGATGTCCGTTCTACCCTGTCTCTTTACAAACCGGACTTTTCATGGTAGCACTGGGCCACATGTGACACCTCCCAGAGTCCCAGACAGCTGGGTGTGGCCCCACAGTGCAGTCAGGCCCCTAGGCTGCAAGCACAGGATTGCGGGGTGGGGGTTTAAGGATTGTACTCTGATGGTTTGGGCTTTTTGGTTCTTATCTTTTTCCCTTGTTGACTGGGAGCCTGGAATCCTGCCTGGAGGTCCAGGAGCCAATGCGAAAACAGGAGGACAAAGAACACACGTCAAGGATGGCAGAGAAGGAAGCTTTTGGATCAAACCATAACTACTTGCTGTTTTGGTAAATCGAAAACAACTGAGTACAGGCGATTTCATATGACTCAATCTAATAGGTGGAGCTCAGGTTCAAGATGACATAGCAGTTGTATTAGCTCTAGAATATATATTTCTACACTTATCTTCCCTGGTATAAAACCCACTCCATTTAATTAGGTTTCTCTTACTTGCAGCTGAATACAATTCTAATGAATCCATGTGGAACAAAAACATCCCTCTCCCCAACTTCTGCCTTTTAGTGCTAGGATACAAGTAACATTGTGTGAGCCACTTTCTAAGAGATGAGTATCACGGACCTGCTCATCTTACCTTGACATTCTTAGTTCCTTCCTGTGGTCATCCTATGGCACAGTTTCTAGAGCACTAATCATCTGACCACTATCTTCTGAGCATGCGTAGTTTGATAATGATCAACTTACCAGGTATTACCAGGGCAGACTCTTCCAGAAGTAAGCTGGTTGGCAAACTGGGGAGTGGACTATTACCTAGCGATTTCTGGACTTTATAGTTATATAGGTTCATTCACTCAATTATTGTGTTAGTTTTTTTTTTTTTTTTGGACATACCACATCACTGGCTCGTGCTGAGGTTGTACATGTTTCCTCTCACAAAATAATCTACTGAGCAAGACCTCCCCTCTCCTTGCTTACAGTTAATTCTCACTAAATGTTCCTTTTAAGTGTTTGAAATTTTATTGCAGCCTGTGTCCACTATTTAAGTCCATTGAGATTATTTTGGGATCCTGATGAGCTGTCTTTATCAGCTTTATGTCAACTCCAAATGGTATAGACGTGTCATCTTCACATCATTAAAATTAATGATAAAAAAGTAACGTAATAAATCTGAAGGTATGACCAAGTTCTCACTTACATTCATATTTCATCCACTCCAGAATTATTTATCCAGACCCTACTGTGTACTAGGCATAAACAACAAGGCAGGCACAGTTCTCACACAGGGAAATAGACAATTCAATTTAATGTGGTAAGTGCTGGGATAAAAAACAAGTTGGGTTTGCTATGGCAGCATTTGGAAGATTTTTCAGCTCAGAGAAGTCTTCTGGAAGGAAAGCATGTTAAAGAGATAAAGGTGAGTAGATTTAACCAGGTGAGAAGAGAGATGAGTGCTATAGAGGAGACTGCATACGCCAAAAGTCTACAGGCAAGACAGCATGGTAGGAATTCAGGATTCTGAACTCAAATCTGATTAGATTGAGTGTGTTTGTGTGAGGGAGGAGGGATGCAGGAAGAAAGACAAGAGGCGTAAGTAGAGAGGCAGGCAGAGGTCAGACCTGGAATAGTTCTTATTGGGGATTTTATGCCAAGGGAAGAAGGCGCATTGAAGGGTTGTGTGCCAAATAGTAACCCAATCCCATTTGCAGCTTTGGTGGTTAAGCAATATAATTCGGGATAGTTGAAAATGTGAAAGTGTCACTCTCACTACAATATGGGAAATAAATTGAAATAGGGCAAGACTAGAGAGAAGGGAGCCTCCTGGAAGATGTTGCAACCAGTTAGGCATAAGGTCACAGGGGTGGGAGCTGCAGAGATGGAGAGACATGGAGTTATGTGAGAGTTGGGGTTAAGAGGTACAGGGTTAAGACTTGGAGATGGAGAGGGAAGAGGATTATGAGTGATGAAGAGAAGTATAAGAGGGCTTCTGGTTTCTGAGTAAATGGCTCAGAAGTGGGTTTTAGGGAGATGGTAATGAACACAATTCGAGTCAGGATAGGTCAACCAGGAGCTCTCCAATAAACTCTGGAGAAACATCTGAGCTTGAACGAAGACAGTCCTCAACACAGACACAGTTAGTTACCCAGGGAGAGAGTGGAGAGCATGTAAAATGAGGGCAGATCGCTGTACTTAAAAGTTGGGAGGAGAAGGGACACGGGCAAGCAGAGTATCAGAAGCAACCAAAACACACGCGGACAATCGGGATGGCATGATGTCATCGAGGTCAAAGGATGTCTGTTTGGGGAAAGTAGGAATATTAGCAGCGTCAAATGCTTCTAAAGGATCAAGGGAGATTATACGTAGTCGCAAGAATATCCTCTATCCTCCTGGGGAGAACAGTCTTACGGGGTGGAGCCACAGGGTGGGAGATAGAAGTGGAATGAGGAAGTGGAGTTAGAAAATATGCATAATTATTTCAACAGGTTTTCTTTAAAAAGGGGAGAAAGTAGAGAGATATAGGGGGTTGGCAGTTGGGGAGGATGCTGCTGTTGCTTTTGTCAGATGGGAAGGCCTTCCGTGAATGCTGTTGGGCAGGGGCCAGAAGAAGGGAGGCCGAGCCAGGCGACGCAGCAGGAAGTGCCACCAGAGGCCCTCAGGGACGATGAGCAGGTGGGAGGGGGGCGGAAGCTGAGCACCGGTAGAGGAATGAGTCTTGAAAAGGAGAAAGAATGATTCCACTACTATTTAAAGTTAGGCTGGAGAAAAGTACTTGAGCATGTCCATTGTGATTGAATCCAGCTGCAAATGACAAAGACTGTGCAATGAGAGTGGCTTAAATAAGATAGAGTGTCCCTCTGGTCATAGAAATGCTGTACTTTGTTCATGGCTGGTAAGTGTTCCCTCAGTGCAAGGCCCCAGGCCTTTCTGCCCTTTGGGCCTGTGCACCTGGCCTCGGCTCCTTGCTCCAGGATGGCACACCTGTGTGCCACGCAGTGGGATGGGGAGAGAGGAGGAAGAAGGGGCAGAATGCACAGTGCAGCGCCCCCTCCTGGCAGCCCACAGAGGCCTTTGAGTGGCATCCTTGCTCACTCCTCTTGGCCGGAACTTAGTCACACTGCCGCATCTGGATGTAAGCCAGCGTGGGAAACTCACCATCCAGTCTGGGTGACCACACGCCCAGACAGATTCCGGGGCCGATCGCCACGCAGACGGGGAGGATGGAGATGAAGAGATAGGTTCCCTCAGTGTGCTGTACGAAAGGAAGGAAGGTTAGCATGCCCTTTGACAAGGATGGAAGAGGCCCTCGGGCCCACAGGACACACATGTGGTTAAGGCATTGCCACCTACTTTGTGGCGTCTAACTGTGGTTTTTCAACATTACCAGTCATTATGGAAACACAAATACAAACCACAACAAGGTACTACTGAACACCCATTATGATGTCTATTATCAAAAAAAAAAAAAAAGGAAAATAAGTATTGGAGAAGATGTGGAGAAAGTGAAACACTGCATTGCCGGTGGGCATGCAGTGTGATAAACCCACCGTGGAGACAGTTTGGTGCTTCCTCAAAGAGCTAAACATAGAATCACCACATGACCCGGAAGTTCTACTCCTGGATTTACGTCCATAAGAATGGAAAGCGGGACTCAAACGGGTTTTTACACATCGATGTTCGCAGCAGCATTATTCACAATAGTCGAGGTAGGGACACCCTAACTGTCCACCAGTGATAAATAGATAAAACAAAATGTGGTATATACGTACAATGGGTATTATTCAGCCTTAAAAAGGAAGAGAATTCTGATACATGCTGCAACATGGGTGAATCTTATGCTAAGTGAAATAAACAAGATACAAAAGGACAAATACTTTCTGATTCTATTTACTCGAAGTATCTAGAGTAAGCAAACTCATAGAGAGGTTATCAGAGGCTGGTGAGGGGGAGCAAGGAGTTAGTTACTGGGTATAGAGCTTCTATTTGGGATGACGAGAAAGTTCTAGAATTGGATGGTGGTGACAGTACACAACCTCATAAATGTACTCATGCTGCTGAATCGTACCCTTAAAAGGGTTAATTTTATGTCATGTTAATAAAGAAAAATGAAAAGAAAAAAGATAATTAGCTGTCCTTGGCACAGGATGGATACAGATAAATTTTTAAGCTTGGTGGCAGGAAGTTAAAGGAGTTTGCATTTGATAGCTTTTATTTTCCATGAGCATAATGTGGGGAAAAGAGTGTCTCCATACACACGTGTCCAGGTCCACATGTGTGTGTCCATGTACCTGCAGGCTGGTTTTTCAAGAAAGCAAGAAAGAGCTGAACTAGTTGCTTGTGAACGGGGAAAAGAGCTGATGAACCAGAGGACTCCACGCAACGTCAGTCACGCTTTCCTCACACCGTCCTCTTTTCTCTGGGTTTTAAAATATAACGTGATCCACCCCTACCTTCTTTCTCCATCTTTTCTCTGGTTCTGGTCCTGCCATCTAGAGCCAGCTCCCAAACAAGTCCAGAGCTACCGCCTACTCCTTTGTTGCATTGAGTCTTTGAGGAATTACAAAGATATATTCTTACCTTTACAGTTTACAGAGAATATCCACATCAAACATCAATATATTCATTGATTTCCATAGCAACACAATATCCTAGTCTCATCCCAGTCTTATCATTAACTCTAACTTTAGGAATTGACTTTTCCCCCAGTCCTTTATTTTCCTCATCTGTAAAATGGGGCATTTAAATGTCCTCGGAATGTAGTTTGCATGTTTAACTGAATCACGTTTGTGGAAACATCTGTCACTCAATACATACTGGAAAATGAGAAGCCAGAGTTTTCCGAGGCTTGCTGACAGGGCAGTGTTAGTGACTAGGCCTCCCTGCCACAGTCCTCTATGGCCCCTCCTCACTCTGCCACGTGGCCCCAAGGAACACTGAGCGCCGATGCCCTTCCACAGCCCGGCGCCTTTGCAATGCTGCAGGATGGGCATAGTGGAGCACAGTGCAGCATCCTCATTTTAATGTTGAGGGTGATGGAATAATAAGGGCAGGAAAAGAGTGTGAAAGGCTGAAAACGGAGAGCAACGCCAGCAGAATAGGGAGGCTGTGGTTAACAACAATGTATCGTACATTTGTATATTTCAAAGTAGCTAGAAGAGAGGACTTGAAATGTTTTTCACAGGTAGAAATGAGAAATGCTCCAGGTGAGGAATACCCCAAATACCCTGACCGTGGCCCTCCACGCATCAGAAAGTTCGGGACCACACCCAACACTCTGTGTTTCAAGAAGTCCTTCAGGGCCGGGCATGGTGGTTTGGTTCACCTCTATAATCCTAGCATTTTGGGAGGCCAGGCACGAGGATCGCTTGAGGCCAGGAGTTTGAGACCAGCCTGAGCAACATAGCAAGACCCTGTCTCTACAAAAAATAGAAAAATCAGCTGAGTGTAGTGGCACGGGCCTGTAGTCTCAGCTACTCAGGAGGCTGAGGCAGGAGGATGGCTGGAGCCCAGGAGTTGGAGGTTGCAGTGAGCTGTGATCACTGCTCTCTGGCTCAGGCAACAGAGTGAGACCCTGTCTGAAAAAAAAAAAGCTCTTCAGGTGATTCACCCTAAGGTTTGAGAACCACTGACTTAAAGGAGTTGTGTGGTGCAAGCGGAGGGGGCTCTTGCTGGCGGGGCCGCTCCAGGGCTGGGCTCCGAGGGGTCAGAGCAAGCAGAGGTCCCGGCCCTGCTCGTGGAAGGGTCTCCGCTTCACTGAAATATACGCACTATAGAAAAACCCACCAACCCCCTAGACGAAGGGAGCTCGGTTGCATGTAAGCCATGTAAATACGTACACGCGTGTACTTACCGATGTGAGTAAATACACATTCCTTTTGCTAGGGTTGCCAAATTTAGCAAATAAAAATCCAGGACACCAGATAAATTTAAATTCCAGATAAACAAATGATTTTTTCTTATGTGTAGCACATACTAACAATAAGAAATTTTGTTATTTTTCTGAAATTCAAATTTAATTGGGCATCTTTCTCGTGTGTGTTTTCAGTCAGGCACCCTACCTTTGGCCCATAAGTATTAGGAACATAAAGGAAATAGCCTGATCAGAATCAGTATCTGAAAGGGAGAAGTGAGTGTGAATAGCCTAGTTACTTACATTTTATAGGGAAGCGTGTGATTTGGAGGGAGGAAAAGGAACGCTGCTATTTCTGGCTCATTGTATTATCTTTAAACCCATATTTGGAGGGGGGATGGGAGGGAGGGGGGAGGAAACACACACACAGAGAGAGAGAGAGAGAGAGAGAGAGAGAGAGAGAGAATGAATATAGGGAGAAAGAAATAAGACTGTGGTTGAAAGTAGCCCACATGGCAGAAAAATCTCCCCTTCAGTTAAAATAACTGAGCATCTATTATGGGCCAGGCCGTGAATCCACATCCCCCTCCAGGAAAGTAAGCAGCAGCCTTCCTGGGGATTGCGCTTCCTTCCCTGGGGCCCTGGCTCCTGGGCAGGTTTCCTGGGGCCTGTCCCTTACCTGTCCCAGGTGACAGGATGCCACCTCAGAGGGTGGGACCGGGTGCTGTGGCTTGGAAATAAATGACAAGCTTCCTAACAAGCTGCAGCTGAGGGAGCAGCTTGCTGACAGAACAATTTGCTGGGGCCCAGAACATCCGCCCGGCCCCGGCAAAGCGGCCGCCCGGGCATCAGGAGAAATTTCAAGATTTATCATTTGCCCTGGTGTCAGGTTTCCTGCAAGCCAGCCTACTTCCCTGTGCGCTTTTCCAGACCTGCAGGCATGGCGGGTTGTCTACCTTGGGCCCTCCAAAGCCCTAGCAATAACATGTAAAGCCATCCCCTCCACCTCCATCTGCTTATGTTCATGTAAATGACTGGAAAAGCAGTTTTCGGCTTATTTCCATAGCTTAGGGCTTCGTGAGAAGCTTATTATTGAAAAATCAGAAACTGAAAGCAACTTCTTAGACAATGAATGAGCAGCTCAGTGACTGTGTGCGATGCTGAGTGTACTGTAACTGGCTGCATTACAAATCGGAACTCCCCTGGGATTCAGTAATCAAACACGTGGCAACAGGTTGTCTGCTTCAACAGCGATGAGTAATCAAAGGAGATTTGCAGTTAATCCAAATATAACAGAGAACATCCAAGGGAAGCCCAGGAAAAGGAGAGACTAGACGAAAGGTGAAGGCTAGAGCAGACCAGCACTCCGACCTGGAGTTCATCGTGGGACCGAGAGGGTTTGCGGGAGAGAACAAAGTTGATCCCTCTGAGCCCCAGAGGAACCAATTGCATATAGGGAGGGGAAACTGAGGCATGGCTACACATTGAAGAAAACCAGAAAATTAACCTCAGCACCTGCCTCTTCTGCTTGACCAGCGATGTAAAATTTGGGAGGGAATTAACTAGCATTCGGTGATTTGCTTCAAAATTCAGAGTCCTTTCCTGGCTTGAGGTCAGAGCTGGGGAAGGACTTGTTCCGTCTGTCCATCCGGGAGGTACTAAGAAGAAAAGAGTGACGCAGGCCTGGGAGACAGCAGCGCGTCAGCATTTCCGAGAGACGGTGCAATTTGCACGTGCATCTCCGTGGTTCTCAAAGCGTGGCCCCTGGCCAGCAGCACCAGCACCCCCTGGCACGTGTCAGCGATGTACATTCTTGAGCCTCGCCACAGCCCTACTGACCTGCTCCTCCAGGCGAGGCCCGGCAGTCTCAGCCGTCTGTGTGTGAAGAAGCCGTCCAGGTGTCTTTGATGCACACTCCAGTTTGAGAACCGCTGGTTGGTCTGACAGCCCGGACGCCGCAGGCCCCGGGCAAGGCTGCCTCCCGATTCGCAGGCGGGCTCGTCTGTGAGCACCAAGGCCGGCTCCAGTCGAGGTCCTGGAGCAAATTCTGTGCTAGCCCACCGCACTGATCTTCCTCACCGCACGGGGCTGTGGGAAAGACATTTAACATTTATGACACGTGTACTAGTACTATGTGCCAGGCACTGGTAAATGTTTCATGTGTGATATTTTATTTAATCCTTTCGACAACCTTGTACAGTAGATGTTGTAGATATTGTTTTACTGCTGAGAAAATTTTGGCTCAGGAAGGTCGACTTGCCCAGGTCTGTGTGTTCCCTGAGCCTAGACTCTTGCATGATCCCACACGGCCACTCTGCACATGGGCTTCTGTTCCCTGATGCTTTGGGTGCCACCTACACAAAGCCACTGCCAACCCGGCAGGGCCCGGCTCTCTCCTGCCAGCCGGGCCCCTCCCCACCCCACTCCTTGCCTCATGTTAATTTCCCACCTGAGTACTGAGTACTTTATAAATAGCAAATCTAAAATGAATTTTCTACCAGCGATCATTAGCTCCCTTGACATCCATTAAACATTCTCGCAAGCAGAGCAAAGTGACAAAAGGGATTGATTTTTACAGTGTGCTTCACAGAGGAAAAGAAAGAAAGGTGTTGACAAGTCCCTTTTTTTTTTTTTTTTTTCTGTCCTGATATCATGAGGAATTTGAAATCAGTCAAATGACTTTTACCTGAAAAAAGGGCGGCTAGGATTGGGGGCGGGAGGAGAGGGCGGGGGCCGGAAGCAGCTTCCCCAGCACCCACCTCAGCTCATTTCTGCACCCGCGACAGGTAAACATAAAGTCAGTTACCCAGTGCCGGGCAGCAAGATGAATATGTCAGATTTAATGCTTCCAAACGTACAGGGCCGAGCAGGGAAGGCGTGGGGGAGGGAGGCGGGAGGGCGGTACGAGGGGAGAGGGAAAATAACCAACCTGCTGCTGGAACCCCTGGAAGAATCGATGTGTGGATGCAATGGTCGAAGTCAGAGAAGGCTTGCATATGAGGCACTGTAGCCGAAAATTTAACTTTGATTTCAATTTTCATATTTGTCAGCAATAATTAGATTCCAGAAATGTTTTGCCACTGTTCTAAAATACTAATAAGTAGAGGCCTTTGTAGTGTGGTTAATGGAGTCTTTTTTTTCCTAGTGGTCTAGGAAAATTCCATTAAAGCAAAAAGTCATACTGTATTACAGCGCTTCAGCATACATTGGCTCTGATGCCGCAGCACTATCATCCCGGGGACGGGAGCCCTCTGTGTAACCGCAGGGCCCCTGGCTGGGAAGGGGTTTGGGCTTTGTACGCCTGAGCTGTCCATCATTTCTGACCTGCACAGACCTCCCTGGCTCATCGGTGGGGGTGGGGGAAGGGAGGAAGCAAATTCAATCAAGCCGTGCCTTTGGAAGGATGAGTTTTTATAAGCAACACCTCCGGGAGCAGGGAGAAGAGAGGGCAGGAGGAGCTGGTGGTCTCCTGCCTGGGAAGAGGAAATCCGTCCTCTGCCGTGGCCAGGCTGGACACCTGTTGCCTCTTCCTTTAATGAAGAAGCTCCGCTCAGTGGCAGAACCTACCTGTCCTCCTCCTCTCAGGCCCCATCCTGCTCTGCAAGTCTGGAAAACTGAGTTCTCTTGAGATCAGAATTTGATTAAGAGGCCCCGGTTCTATTATTCTTGAGCAACTTTTCCCTGGGTGCCTGCGACGCTCTCTGATATCCCAGGGAACTCCCTGAGCCAACAGGGGGTGGATTGGGATTCGCCTTCTTTAACGAAGAGGTAATAGAAGGCACGCGAATGGTTAAATGCATCATACCCACGCTCCAGAGAGTTGATGTGGATGAAGGAGGCCTAGAGCATCCTCCCCTCCCTTCTACCCTACTTTCAGCACCACTTCCCTGCAGTCAGGGGTCGGTTATCACGTGCTGGGGAGCTTCTCATGGGCTGGGATCTCTCTCTGGAACACCCTCTCCTAGGCAGACTATTGCTGCAGAGACATCCACTCGCTGGCTGGTCTCCTGGAATCCAGTGAACTCAACGACTGTGCCATGACACTCTTAATTTTCCTCCCCCAAATTCTAAAGAGAGCCCCCAAAGTGTCATGTTAGTCCATGCCAAAAGCACAAAAGAAAGCCAATGTGCCCGTGTGATTTCCCTCGCCTCCCACACATGGTCTCCTTCATGGCACACTGTGCTTTGCTTGGCATAACAGTGGAGTGACTTGGAATTTACTAGCCCTAAACCATAGAGACGTGAAGGAGGAATGGGTAGATAGGGGTGAGGAAGGTCCAGGTTTATACCTGGGCCTGGATAAAGGACGACTCGGCCAAAGGGAGATCGTGTCCCTTCCACTAGTGCAGGGCGACTTCGCCTCTCCCCTCCCCTGTCCCTCCTGGGGTCCTGCTTTCCTGGGCCCCCCGTGCTACTCCTCCCTCACCCCCAGAGGGAGCAGGAAGCAGGGCCCGTGCTTCTCCCCAGCAGCGCCAAGACCTTCCTTTGGCCCGGGCAGCTATCCCCACCCGTCCTTCCTCCCTCATTCCTGCCAATCGCTGTTCGGCTGCAGCTTCGCTTCTCCCCAGTGGCATGTGCCAGATCTTATCCCTGTGCAGCACTTGAGGATGAAAGAAGGAAAGGGATATTAAATCCACCAGTGATACGCGTGGCAATTGGGAGAGGCTTTTGTTGTGTCATTTCCTACCTCCTTCAGCCTATTAAGCAAACAAAAGTGCTTGTGGAATGAGAAATGTAAATGGCCAACGCAAGCCGATTAATCCTAGATGTACAATTCCATTAATAAGGCCGCTTTTTAATAGGCGGCTCTGGCAGCAACAGCAGGCAGGCCAGGAATTGATGTATTCTCCGTAATTGTATTGCAACTAATAGGATATGAAGAAAATTGTACTGGAGAAGCAGGTCTTTCAACACGATTTTCCAATCAGCTGAAATAATGACTTGCAGTGGAAAGCCTTGGACAGGAATGGCACGCAAGAAACACAGCTTCGTCCGGGAGTGTCCGTTACTCCCAACCCCGGCTTCTTCCATCCCTTCTCCCCAGCCTCTCTCATTTCTCTCCCTACCCCGGCCTCCGTCTTCCTCTCTTCTCTGCCAGGGGTCATCCCAAGGCCCAGAGGAGCCTGGTCACCTGTGGAGGGGCTCCCGGGGACAGCTGCCCATCCCTGGACCAGCCTTTCACCCGCACGCAGCCCCCTAAGTGGCGAGAGCGCTTGGCCCACCTGTTGGGAAGCCAAGGGCGAGGGACAGAGGCAGGGTGCGCAACGAAGAGAAAACTGGAAGGGACTCAGCCTTGGCCCCTCAGCTAGCTGGCCGAGTGCCTTCGGATCAGTCCCTTCACCTTTCTGGGCTCTCACCTGCCAGCCCTGAAATGCAGTGAACCTGAGGGCATGTCCGAGAGCAGGCTGGGAGAAAAGCCGTGTGGTATCACTGCAGGGCCGATGGGGCTGTCTGGGAAGGAGAGCCTCTGCACACAGGGGCGTGCTCCTCGCCTGGATGGCCAGCTGCTGGCAGGCCCTGCAGAACCCGGCTTCCTCGGCGTTGACCTTGGCTTCTGGAATGAGGCCTGCATGCATTCTTAGTCATGGGTAAGTTAGTCCATTCCTCCCTCATTCCACAAATATTAATGTCTGCCGAGTGCCAATGATGCACTAGGTGCTGTTCTAGGCTCTGGGGGTGAAGCAGTGAATAAAACAGACCAAAAAAAAAAATCAGTCCTTGCCCTCATGGCGCTCGTAGTCTATTAAGTCCGCGAAGCTTTGGGGAGCTCTCACAGCTACGGTGTTAGGCACTGGACCTTTCTCTGAGGCTATCGCGGGATGGGAACCAAAAGCCCCTCCGCTTTTGTTTACTTTGCCCAGGTGGCAGCAGGACCAGGGAGTCCCTCCTCATGGCCCCCACCAGCACCCCTCACTCCACCCACCACTCTCCTGGTCACTGGGTATCTCTCTGGCCCTTTTGTGTGAGGACTCTGACCCTTCCTTGGTCACAGGCTGGAGAGTAAATATAAAAGAAAAGGCAAAGCGCATTTCAGTTGAAATCCCCAAGGAAACTGATGTGATTGCTGAACAGAAATGGTTCCAATAAGGGCAGAGAGGAATATTGCTTTTATAGCTTTTGGGACATAAAACATTTAGAAAATGTGATTGACTGGCAGGGTCTAATTTATCATTTATCTCATTCCCTCTGCGCTCTCTCTCTGTCTTGCTCCCTGCAACACACAGGCAGACACTCACATGCAAACTTTTTTCCCCTTTTTGCTTTCCTTTCTTCTCTCTCAGAGACTTGGATTTATCATCATTCTGTTAAGCAGGAGAACTCCTGTGGCTATTTATAATTAATGCTCAGAAACCTGCCAATCCATTTAATGACACTAGCAGGTCATGGCCCCCTTATAGCTCTCCATTAATCATCATTAGAACAGCTCTGAGTTTTTACATTCTTTTTAAATGTTAATTCACCTCTGCAATGCTCCTTTTAGTTAAACTGTAGAGGGAGAAGTGGCTGGTGCCTCCATGCCGCCCGCCCGGGAATGGCGCCGTGGAGTTGGTAAAGTCTGGTTGATTTCCTCTGTCTTTTTCTCCTCCGTCCCCGTCCCCACTACCAGATGTCAACACCTTTGTTCTTTGATTGCCTATATTTATTTTTTAAAAATGCCCAGCGCCTTCGAGTTCTGGGCAGATAAACACATTCTGATATCTTTGGTCTCCCAGGGCCCAAGCAGCAACCTGCGAGAAGTTCACGCTCACTAAGCCCCTGTGACCCGCCATGGCGCTGCAGCTCCCACAGGGGACACAGCATAAGGGGCTCTGGGGCTAGAGCTGTCCATGCAAGTTCCCCACGCTTAGCTCCAGAGGGGCAGGTATAAAGGGGTCCTGTAAAGAATTCTCTGTCTTCCTGTCAAGAGAGCGGGCCACTTGCTTCATTTTCACCACCGATGGGCTGCGGGACATTGGGCAAAATATCCAACCTCCTTCCTCTTCTACAAAACAGGGTCCACATCTGTCTTGCCCAAATAAAAGTTAAATCTATAAAGATTTACTAGACTTTTAAAACCAATCTCGGTGCAAGGCACTGGCGTTAGCATCATTTCGTGCCTTTCTCTGCCGTGTTTCTGTGCGGGATCCTGACCTCCAGCCAGAGCAGCCTCTGCCCACGTGCGCGATGCCCTCCAACGTCCAGGTCCGCTCATTGCCCGTGTGCCACATGTCACCAGTCAGAAAAGTATATTTTGAATCATCAAAAACTATGTGGTGAAAAAATGTTAAGTTGGGAATGGGAAACATACATTTGAACACCGACTTTGTTACTTATTAACTATGCAACTCTGAGTAGCTCACGTACTCCTCTCACTTTTGGACTCCATACTTGTAAGGCCCCTTGATCTAGTAAATCTGTGATTTGATTGCTTGCCTCTGAGTCTCCCAGGGGGCCATGGCAGTGACTCAGGACTAACCAGGGAAACCCAGGTCCCATTGACCATCTGAGCTCTTAAATTTCCCTTGTCTTGTCCAGTGACACGCCCTAGAGTTTAGGGCTCTAACAAAAGCAAACACAAATAGCTGGGGAAAGTAGAAAATATATATTTAATTCATTTTGACTCACTGATTTTTCTTGGTGCCACATGTTAGTGTCAAACATTTGGAACCGTGTACTTGAATTTATTTTCTAGGCCGCCTCAAATCCACATGTTAAGCTGAGAGGACCCATCAGGGCCTAGTAGGTACCAGGCATCTCACCTGTTACATCATTTAATCTTTTTTAACACTCCTCCAAAGTAGGTTATCCCTGTTTTTACATGAGTAAACTGAAGCTCAAAGAGGTCACGTGGCCAGCCCAAGGTGGATGTAGTTTGTAGTTTGAAGGGTCGCAGGTCAAACCCAGATTTCCTGGATTTAAGCCCAGCTTCTAGTTATGTATATTCCACCTTGTTTTGTCTGCTCTCTTGCCTTTCTTTCAGCGGGGATGAGGTGATCCACCTTGGATGAAATAAAGACATGCCCTAGCAGTTGCTTCTGCTCTGGCATAAATTGTGACTGGTGACCTATGATTTGGGCTAACAACTGACCTTCCTGGGCTGATCCTTCATTGGGTCCAAGTTCCCCTGGGCTTTAGCATGTGTGAATGGGCTCCCTTGCGGTTTTCTGTGACAAATCCCCTCAGCCATTTCGGTTCCTTTTTCATTACAGTCTTCCTACCTGTCCCCGTTTCTTGCAGGGACAGTCATCCTCATCTCCCCCTTCCCTGCAGAGCATCCCTGATACTCTAAGTAGACGTGAGTCCCCAGGCTGGGCTCTGGCCATCTGTCTGCCCTTCACTTGAGAATGCAGCAAAATCTGCTTGACGACGATGTCAGTACAAAGGGCAGAGAGGACTGCATGTCGAAAGCTGTGTGAAATTCATTCTTCCAAAGGTTGCATCAAGAATATTCTGGCCAAAAGAAGCTCTCACAGCAAGAGAGTAGAGTGTCATCTGCCTCCTTCTCATGTGGCTACTTTTCTCTGTGAGTGGGTTGGTGTTAGTTCTTGCTCCGTACAAAGTTAATAACAATGAGACCTTATAATCCTGCAGCGCCGCATACGTCTGAAAGGGCTTTCATGAATCTGTTATATCTTTAAACCTTCCTGATGGGTGTTGGATTTTAGAACTGAAAGGGCTTTGGAAAACATTTAACCCAACACTCTGATGGTTATTGATGTATTTTGTTTAGTTTAAGTAATGTATCCTTATTAAATATAATTGGAAACCAAACAAAAGTAGCTTTAAAAAGATTTAAAGTCACTCATGCACAATTACATTTAATGTATTTCTTTCTAATTTTTTCTTATTCTCTGCTATGGTTTTTATTATATAGTTATATCATTTATATCTCAATTTTTTTCTTTTAAGAATAGATCAGAAGCAATTTTCCATGCCGTTACATAGTATTAGTGAACATCATTTTAATTGGTTTCATTATATTACATCAAGTAGATGTACAATACCATTACCCTATGTTTGGACATTAATGTTGTTCTAAATTTTTGCTGTTATAAATAATGTTTCAGTGAACATCTCTATGATTATGGCCTTATTCCAGTTTTACAATTATTTCCTTAGGCCAGACCACTAGAAATCCTGTTACTACCAATTCTTTTATCTTACACAGGGGAAACTGAGGCATGGAGAAACAAAGTGACTCCAGGCCCCATAGTCAGTTAGAAATGCAACACTCAGAACAAAAGTCAAGTTTTTCACCTCTTGGTTTCACATTTCTTCCATTATATGGTGGTCCTCAGAATTTCTAAATAAAAGACTGAAAAATGTCTCGAGCTTCCACATAAAAGTAATTTTATTTTTAGTACCCAATGATAGAAAAAAATTACAGTGAAAACAGCTATAAATTTTTGTACCACTTCTAAACAAGGTGTATTAAATTAAACCCCAGCATTCGTGTGTACTTAGAAGCCATATGAGTAGTGCAGTATATGTTGAGAAAGACATATTGTAGCTGCAGCAATGTTTTATGTGCATGTGGATCCTAAACCCCTTTTAAAACCCTCTCTTCACCTTGCACCCCAAGCTAGGGGCCACTGTCTTTAAAAAGAAGACATCCTTAGTTTTCTGCCAGGGTGTTCATCCCAAGCTAGAACCCATGGGGCCAACAGTTATCTCCCTTTGACCCTCTCCTGCCCTCCTGAATTTGCAGGGATAGCTAGAGTGGTATAGGAGAGATGGGGCGACTACTCTGATCATTGAGAGCTGGAACTGTCCTGCAGTGAGTTTGATGCACAGACTTCAGGGCTTTACAACTGCAAAGAATAGGCTCCCACAGAAGTTGCAGTTTAAATTTGCTGACTGCCTACTATGTGCTAGGCGCAATCCTAATTGCTACGTATGTATTATTTCCGTTCATTTTTACAATATCGCTACATTTGTCACCATTTTACAGATGAGAAGACTGAAGAGGACAGAAGTTCAGTCGGCACAGAAACTAAGTGATAGGATGGGTATTTGAGCTCCGGAAGTGGGGCCCCAATCCTCTACTGTTATCCGGGGCACACAGAGCCCCTTCACCCCGTGTCCACGGACATTTGAGGAGAGGTATGATGAGGCAGGTCGTGGTCGTCACGTGGTCAGCTCTTATTCTGCTGTCCACCACCTGTGCAGAAGCCAGTTGCAGCAAGAGGGCAACGTAGGACTCATGGGACCCTCCTCCTTACTGGCTGCCCTCCGGAAACACGGGGGTGGCTCTTCTCCCTGCAGGAGTTGATGGGGGCTACTCGGGCAGTAGCTTCTTTTGACCATGCGCTCTGTGCTCTGACATGATTAGGAAAAGAACTATGTGTAGACCAGGAGTATAGTATCGGGTCGGGCCACATGAAATTGCTAATATGCACCATTTTGATGTACAAAAACATCATTTTCATGAGGTTTACCCTAATGTATGCTATGTATGGTGCCTGCCTGACCTAACATGGTTGATCACGCATGGTTAGTATATTGCAATAATGGGAGAAAGGCGAATACCTAGCTGCCCTGTCCACCCCCAACCAGCGTAAGGAAGCTGCAAAGGGTCCCAATAAAACTTGAAGTATTGTAGCATGAGAAAGCCAAAAGTGAATAGATGATTAGGACATCATCCGTCTCTTCTCTCCAATCTCTCTTAGTGCCCCCTCAGCTGCTGTGAAGCAATTGCAACTCAGTTCCCATTAGCTTTTTTGAGGACTCGGTGTTGGGGCTCTTATTTCCTGTGCTGAAAACCATGCTCTTTTTCTGAAATACAGAGCACAGAGGAGCTCCATCCAAATGCACAATCTTTATTCCTGGACCATGTCTCTGCTCTAAATTCCTGTAGTGTCAGTCAAAAGCATGGGATTGAGAACTGGCGAGACCTTGGTTTGAATCCTGATTATACCACTTATTGTGTGACCTTGAGCAATTTATTTATCCTCTCTTAGCTTTGGTTTTGTCAACTATAACATGATTTCGATGATTACATTCCAGAATAGACGTGAATGTGTTGGTGCATCTTCAACATGAACACACGGCTCCTCCCTTCCTTCTCTGCATCTGGGGACTAGGCTGGGTGTGAGACAAGGGCATCTGAAGTTCCTCTTTCCACAGAGAAGCCCTTGTGCTGAGCTGGAAGTTGGTGCCTACCAGCGCAGACATGCTTGTGTGGACAAGGCACCTGAGCGTTTGAAATAAAGGACGTTTTAGAAAATCTAGGACATGTGTTCTTTATCATTTACTCTTTCTCCCTTGAGCTTTGAATAAAACTGGTTTTCTTCTCCCACCTTCAGGTACAAGTTTGGGTCTTCTAAGTGCTTCAGGTCTGATCCTGAACCTCCCTAATGGAGGGCCCCTCCCCATTCAGAAATTTAAAAAAAGGGTGAAGCGTGCACAGAGACAGTCAGAAACTGTGAGACAGACAGACAGAGAGACAAGGGAGTTGCAGAGAGAAAGATGGAGAAGAGACAAAAATAGTGATAGATTTAAACGCTTAGAATCTTAAAAGCCAAAAATATTCAGCCTTTTATAAAAAATCCTATAGGCCTTATAAAGCATCCCCACACCACACAGAGAATGAGCTCCCAGCTCATCCAGCTTTACGTATTCTCACCAAAGGTCCGTCTTCCAGCAAGATAACCGCAGTATTTGAGAAAGTGTGTCCGTTCAGGCAGACTATGGGGATGTCTCAATTGTTTCCTTTGGCTAACACATGGATTTTGAAAACAGGTAGACAAGGGTCTGAGTCCCTGATGGGCCCTCTGCTGGCTGTAGGATCAGAGTAAGTTATTTAACTTCATTAAATGGAGCTAGAACGTTTTTCTCTTTACATTTTTATAAGGATAAATGAAGTAATGTGTGACCGTGCTTGATGTATAATAGGTATTCAGCAAATAGAGACATTGCATTTCAATTGCGGATTTTCAGATGTGCCTGTAGCCATTGCTGTCTTCTGTGTCTTCCACTGGGTGTCCTCCGTGCCCACGTGCACCCCTCTTCTTCCTGAGGATGTTGGGTATTTGAATAAGATGTTCTAACTGAGACAATGAGAAATGGTAAACTGAAAGAATTTCCTTCAGATTTATTTTGTCATCAAAAACTTCTTCATTACCTCAAATTATCCTCATCATTATTTGAGTCAGGCCAGGGGATTTTCTTTTTTTTAATTTAAACTAGGAGCTTTATGGAGAGAGAGACTAAACTGTGTCTAATGGCCACCGCTTGGTCTCTTGTTACGGGTGCAGGAGAGACTGTTATCCATGCCTCGCTCAGCCATCGATGTCTTGGCAGAAGGCACCCTGCTCCTGTGGAACAGTGTGCCCTGTGAGCTGGGAGTTATTCTAACGTAGTTTCTGGATGTAGTGCCAACTTTGGAAAGACAGCTGGCAGGAACTGGATCTTCACTGATTTATACGGGTGGAAGCAGTTGGCTTCACTGAGTCCCGAGCATAGATTATATTTCAAAACTAATGTTATGGATGCAGCATCCTGAAAATTGTGTGTCATATCATAACTACAACAATAAAATGTTGGATCTACATTTAGCAATTATTGTGATCTCTGTTACAATACTTAGTTCCATACACCAGAGCATCCCTAGTATTCAGCAACTTACACTGAAGTACTCCGAAGAGAACGGTCCACGGGAATAACTTCTTCTCTGCTCCAAAAGAGGTAACTAGGTCATGGAGAAAACAGAACCAAAGGCTGTTGATCCTGCTTGCCCAGTGGCTGAATGGGGCTTGACAGATGAGCTCCTATGGGAAACCAAGAGAAAAAAAGGAGTTCCACGAATACCCATAGAAGATGGGCTAATGGGAGCTACAGGAAAACAGCACAAGCCTACACATGGGGAGAGCCAGTCCCCCCACCGACTGTACCCAAGAGCGTGCCCACAGAGGGTGGAAAGATAGTTAAAAACAGCCAAGAAGTGAACATAAGCCTGCAAGGGAACGCTAGTACCTAAAAAGTAATTATTACAACAAAGCACATAATCTGGGGTAAAAAGTACAGGCAGAATGAATATCCTCTAGCCATACGAGTGCTATCGAATCTTTATCAAAACCCTTATTAAACGTTTATAGCATCTGCTGCAGTACCTCAGAGGTGCTCAATGGAAATGATCAAAGGGCCATATCATAGGGCCTGTGAGGACCGTCACCAGGAAATAGGGTTGTTCAGCAGGAGAAAGAAATTTAAGGGTGACTTAATAAAGTTCACAATTAAAATAAAGGATACTCCATGTGGATGACATGCAGCTGCTCTTCATTAGGCTTTGGGGACTAGAGAAGTTGAAATCTAATTTAATTGCCATAGGAAGAGCTTAGACTGCATAAAAAGAAAAGCCAACCAACCCATTTACAACTTCTTCCAGATTCGGTGATCCTTAGGCCACCTGGATTGTCATTGTTCTCTGGGAAGAAACATTGTTTGCTTACAATCCATCCCATCACAGATAGATTCACCTCCTTCTTGCTGGAGGTGCCTCTATCTCTGCCACGTGAAATAACGAGACACTCAATGGAGTGAGCAATGGCTTGTCAGGGACACAGGACATTACCTACACCGTGGACCCACAGTTTTGCACTCCTCTCTTGTTTTCACTTCACTTCTCACTATTACAGGTGCTTTGGTCCTATAATCGCTCTTGCAAACACCCTCAGCTCCCTGGTTCTCCTCCTTTCTGTTTTATTTTTCTGACAAAACTTCAAGCCTATTTGAAACCACCTATTCACTTTCTCTGGTCCTGAACCTGTAGAGCTAGTCACTGCTGGACAAAAACATAACGCAGTCTGGTGTCATTTTCAAATCTTAGAGTAACAAATTGCAAATGGTATTTACTGCTGGCTGGGAGCCCCGCTGTGCATTCCTAGGAGGTTGGCTCTGCTTTCCTCAGAGGCGTCTAATTTGTATCTTCTCCCCTCTCCTCAAAATTTTTATAATATTCCCAAAATCTCCTTATTCCCATTTGTAGTGAGTGACTCATATTTCATTGAGGAAATAGAAGCAATCAGAAACTAGCTCATCTTCCAGATACCAGATCTCCCCATATATCTGCCTCTCATTTGTAGACCCACATTTCACTCCTGTTATAATGGAAAAATATCCCTTCTCATTTTAGAGTTCAGCTTCTCGACTGATGCTCTGCGGCCTCTCCTCTCTACCCTCAAGGATTTCAATCCTGCAATTATCTTCCTTTTTCTTCTACATCACTGCCTTTTTCCTCTCCATTGGATCATTTCCATCAGCACACAAATCTCCTCTAGCATCTCCCATATTTTAAACAACAACTATAACATCAGCAGCCTCTCTTGACCTCACTCACATCTTCCTTCTCTGCTCCCCTTTTCAGTAAAGCTTCACAAAAGAATGATCTTTATTTACTGTCTCCACTTTTTCGACATTCGCTCTTCAACTCCCCAGTCTGGCGTTGGTCCATGCCACGCCACTGAAACTGCTCTCATCAAGGTCATCAGCAGCATTGATACTGCCAAATACAGCGGTCCATTTCCAATCTTTAATCCACCTCTCAGCTGCACTTGACACAGTTGACCCTTTTTACCTTTCTGAAAATGTTCCTCTTGGCTTCTCTGGCATCACGCATTCTTGCTTTTCTTCCTACTGCCCTAAATGTTTTTTTTCTGTCTCTTTTGCTGCGTTCTTCTCCTCTATCTTACCTCTACACGCTGGGTTGCCGAGGGCTTGGTCCTCAGGCATCTCCTCTATTGATTCACTTTCCTGGGAGGTCTCATCCTGTACTATGGTTTCCAATAACCTCTATATACAGGTGACTGCCAGACCTTGCCCATGAACTCCAGATTCGTAAAGACATCTCGAACCTAAGTCATCTCATTCATTGTAGTACCTACGTTTTCTCACATCTTTTCTATCTCCGAAGTTGGGATGCACCCTACAATCAATGGCATCGTGCAGTCTCTGTCTGCCAGTAGAGAGGTTTGGCTGCCGTTGCCTGCACATGCACGACCGAGTCACATTTTCTTCCCTTCGTCGAGTGACAGGCATTGTTGGTACTACATGTGTGAGGGTTAATTGCCATTTAAAATTCCTTCAAAAAGTGATTATTTGAATCACACAATGATTCACCATTGAAATAAAAATTTTCATATACACAGAAATGCATGGAAATAGAACAGCAGGGTGTAAATTTGATAATAGGGAAGGACATATCTCTGTCCGTAGAAGAATGACTGCAATTTCATGTTTTCTTGAAAAACAACAATTAATGGAACCAATGATAAAACGAACAATCACAGCTGACAATTTTGTCATTGAGATATGAGAAATGTTTCCTGTCACACTTCAACCTAAGGCAGAGGAAAATTGCCAAATCTTTTGGAATAGCAAAAGACTTCAGATCAAGAGAGATAGGCTTGACAGACTGAAAGTGTCCCCTCACTCTTTCTTAGTAGGACTCAAGCTAATTGTGTGCTGTAGAATAGAGGCCATCTGCTATTTGATGGAACGTGTCCCAGATGGACTTGTTATGGAATACCACTCTCTCCCACCCCACTGGGAGGCTGTGCTTCCCAAGGTTCCCATACCTCAGTCAAGGGCACACTTCTAAACACACTGCTAGAGCCCCAAACCTAAGGATTATCCTAGTCCCTCCCTTTTCTTCACCACTAACAATCAAATCTATCTACATTTCTTGTTAATTTTATCTACAAAATATATCTCTAATTCACATGTATTCGCCTTCATCCAAGGCACCATGATGTCATGCCTGGACTATTGCAGTAGCCTCCTGTTTGACTCTGTGGCTTCCACACTTCAGCCCATCCTTTACCTCATGCATCCTACAATTCAACCTGCAAACAGCAGCCTATGTGCTTTCGAAGTGTACGTCAGATTTTGTCACTCTGCTTTCATGCTTGGAATGAAATCTACACTCCTCCTCTGAAGACTTCGGGCTCTTGTCTGCCTCTTGCAGACCCTCACCTATCCCCATCGTCCTCAGTGGTTTTGCTGCACTGACCCCGTCCCTCCTTCTGGTTCTTAAACTTGCCGTCTTTGGTCTTACTTGAGGGATTCACCTTTTCCACCTCTTCTGTCTGGAACGTTTCCCATCCAGAACTTCTGCCCCCCACCCCCTTCCCCTAATTCAAACCTCGGGGAGGCCTTTCTCTGCCACCCTCTTTAAGGGGGCCCCGGCCTTCTCTGTCAGGTATCCTGGGTAACTTCCTACAACTGCCTGAACCTGTCTCGTTCGTCTGTTTACCTGTGTATTGTTTATTTCCTCCAACTAAGGTATTATCCCAAAGGGCTGGGAATTGTCTCATTCATCCTTGTATCTTTAAGATTTAAGGTAGTGTTCGGTAAATGGCAGACAATTGCTCGACAATGTCAGGGTTAAAGAAGGAAAGAAAATTCCACCTTTTCTTTTTCCTTAAGGAAGTGATGGCTCTCAGTGTATGAGTGATACCATCCCTCCAAAACATGAAATATAGCTACCTTCTATCCAGAAACTTGAACAATTTTTTAAACCTTATTTATCTTCTGGTCACTTATTTGTATAGTGGCCATACGGAAATCCTATCTCCCTGGGAAATTTTAAGAATTCAATGAAATAATTTATGCAAGCAATTATTTGGCCACACGAGAAACCTTAGTATATCAGTCTGGCCAAAATGTTCTAAGACCCCCAGTGGATGCCTGAAACTTCAGATTGTATCAAACCCTAAATATACTATATTTTTCCTCAAAGACATGTATCTGTGATAAAGTTTAATTTGTAAATTAGGTACAGTAAGAAATTGACAACAACTAATAATGAAATAGAACACTTGTAACAATAGATTGTAATAGAATTTATGCAAATATGGCCTCTCTTTCTCAAAATATCTTATTGCACTGCTCTCACCTAGGGACCACAATTGACCTCAGGTAACCGACACCACAGAGAAGGGGAATACTGTCTGTTACACTGAGAATGGGATAAAAACCCCTTCCCTACCCCCAGGGTGCACGCATGTGCCTAGGAAAATGTGGCAGATGTACACACACACGGAAGCCTGCATTAACCAGCTCGGAAGACACAGGTGCAGACATCTTCCCCACACAAACATTAGCTGTTACACTGATTCACCTTTAGTCTGCTTCCAAGTTGATTAAAACAACTCGGAAAGTGAAGATGTTTACTTTTTGCAGTTAATGAGATGGAATAACATTTATGTTTTGACTGTTGGAGACCATGTCTAGCTCCAGCTGCAGGCACTGGCTCACCGTTTCTGTGGTCCCGGAGCCACGCCCAGTCTAGCAGCCTGGGATCTCCAGAGAACAGTTACAAGACTCAATTTAAAAAAAAGAGGAAAAGTACTAAGGTTCTCGGGAGAGTCCCCTGGTGGTGACTCAACGTCTCTGTTGTGGGATTCAGTGTGTTTTCATCTCAAGCAGATCTGTTATGTGGCCAGAAAAAACAATGTCACAAAAGACAGCCCTGTGCGCTGGCGCTGTCCTTTGCTTGTCGGTTTGTGTACAAGGGCCGCGTACAACGCCCTGGGAAGCAGGGCCTGGTGGAATCGTGAAAGATTTTACAGCAGCACCCAATCTGCAGGCTCAAAAAACCCAGTGACTAAGGAAAAAAATGCGACATGCAAAATGTATGTGGGAAACATTCCTCGGGCCCAGGGGAGGAGGACGGGGAGGGAAGAAGAGGATCCAACCCCAGCGAAGAGAAGAGCCCCAGAGGGGTGGGAGGTGGTGGAACACAGAGCTTCCAGTACCTTCTCTGCTCTCCACTGGAGCTTTGTCAGACTTTCTGCCTTAACTCAAATACTGCAGGGTCATTCCAGTCCCCGATGAATTGGATTTGAAGAGGAGTCACATGGGCAGAAACACTTCCCTGGACAGTCTTTCCCCAGGGGCTTCCCGGCTTTGCAGCCGGGACCAAGGCCGGCTCCCGGGCAGGGAGAGAAGACGCCTTCTGATGAAGTTCGGAGTCGCCCCTTTCTCTGAGCAAATATGCCAGTAGCATTTGGGTTAATGAACTGTGCCTTTTAATAAATGGTTCTTATCTCATCAGAGTGGTGCTAAATTGTCAGGATTTTAAATTAACTTAATAGTTTCGTGGATGGTACTTATTCACTGGTTACTCCAAAAGTGGTGCGGCCCCCAGCCAGGGTTTCTTATTGAATTATGCAACAGTTAGTTATCTCATTTAGGTTTAAGGGGGAATGTTTAGGATTAATGTGCAATGCCTCAATGCCCCCCTTAATGGGCATTTCCAGGCCTTCCTAAACTAAAAGCCAGTTATTAATCATTGGATCACTCAACGTTCTGTACACGATGAGAAGAGATTACCCAGGCCAGGCAATGGCCAGCAGGCTCTTGGAAACACCCTTCCCTGCTGAAAGAGGGAGCAAAACGCCTGTCTTTCTTTTGTTTATTTGTGCAGAATGTGTGCTGAGATGGGCAAACCCCTATCCTGCCTGTAAGAAGCTTATTATATAAGCTCGAAAGTCGAAGTGCTATAAAAGAGGTAGCTATGAAATTCCTGGACTTCCAAAGAGGAGAGAGAATTAACTCTGTAGAAAGGAGAGTCACAGTTGGAGTGAAGCTTCTAGAAGGCAGTAACATTTGAGAAGGGCCTTGAAAAATGCATAACGTTTATATGCCTGAAAACGTGAAGAGCATTCCAAGTAGAATTTTAATCTCGTGCCTCTCTACTAGACAGCGATTAGCTTATGGGTAAAAAGAATTGCCACTTTTTGAGCACTTACTGGGAGACTGGTATAAGTTCTTTGCAATAAGCTTACGAGGTACAAACCAGTATCATTTCCATTTTGCAGATGAGAAGACTGGGGTCCTGAGATGGTACACAAAGATTCTAACTCAAGCCCAAGTTCATAAGTAATATAGTTTTCTCATATTCTCAGCTAACTCGCTCCTTCCCTGCAGACATCACGCCAGCATCCAGACTCACCCGCAGAAGCTCTAGCAGGGATTCCTCTGCACCGTACCCCTAACCGGGCTTTATTTCTCAGTGGTGGGTGATGCGATTCCTCTAAACAGACAATTCATTCCAATGGGGTCGTATTATCCTCCCAAGGTAGATGCACCCATTGTGTATCAGAAATTACCTTTGGAAAAAGAGAAATAACTTAGCATGTGGTGAGTGTCAATGCTGTGCCAAGCATGGTGCCAGGTGAGGCCTGTGGCAGCCACAAAGGTGACTAAGACATCATCTGTACCCTCCGAAGCTGTCAGGACAGACAGAGGAGGAGCGCCATCCCTACCAACTGGAGACGGGCAAGGCCTGACGGAAATCACTGCAAGCCACTGTCAGACGGGTGTGGCCACACTCTAACCGCGAAGGGAGATGCAGTCCAGGCTGCCAAGTGTTACCGTCAGACGCTTGTTCTGGAAGCAGAAGAAAGCAGGAGCGGGCATAATGGAGTTTGAGAACCGGCACTCACCCTTTCGCACTTCGAGTGCTTGTTCGAGCTCCCCGCCAGGGCCCGCATCTGTCCTGCGAAGGGGTGTCTGAGGGCACATGGGGCCAGTCAGGTGCAGTCTTCAGGCTTCCTTCCCCTGGGAGGTGCACAAGTCCCACAGTAGTTAACTGGGACCGCCCTGCTGGGACTTCGGGTGTCTCTGCCCCGGGCAAGGACTCTACCGTGACTGAGGAGAAACAGAAAACAAAACTTGGCCGTTTCAGCTTCTCCGGTCCCTGGGAGAGGTGTGGAGGCCTGCCGAGTGGAGTGACCTTGAGAAGGTCAGGCAGGCCTCTGAAGTGGCGCAGCCCCGGGCGGGAGGGGCGCGGGCCGCAGAGGAAACGCTGTCTGCGAAAGCCTCTTCCCTTTCTTCTGGAGCAGGCACAAGGCGCTGGCTGCATTTTGCATTCATAAAGCCTTCCTTTGGAAGCACCTTTAAGAACTGCTGCGGGAAGCTTGAAGAAACATGTTGGAGGGTCAAATACACATCTCCTTGGGCTTTCTTTCATCTGTCTTAAAAACAAAAATCTCTCTTTTTAATCGCCTCCGCCTGCAAAAAGGGGTGATCTTTTGTTAACAGCAGCCTCTCAAGGCGCAGAATCTCAGCAATTACTGCAGGAAAAGCAAGGGAGAGACCGGCAGGGAGAGTGGGACTGGGAATGGGGAAGGAAGGGCGGGACACTTGTCACCTGGGCGGGCAGGGACGGATCTCAGCTACAAGGTGCTGGCGGGGCCAGGCATGGGCTCAGAGAAAAGGGCTTACCAGGTTCAGGTTCAGGACGTAAGTCTGCAAGCGTGGCCACTACGGCGTGTGGAGAGAAGAGATGTGGGTTGGTCATATCCTTCTGACCCGTTCTTCCTGAGACCCTCCTGCTATCTCTCATATCAGCTTATTTTTTTTTTTTGTAATTATCTTGCCTTTATTGGAAGTGTACACATCCTTCAACTCTGTTGTAAGAGAATTCATATTTTCCCTATCTCTGATTAGACTCTTTGCTTTAGCATTGCATTTCTAAAACAGAATATGTTACCACCCTGGTTAAAAACCTTCAAGGGCTCCCCAACTCTCCTAGGATAAAACTCCAAGCACAACAGCGTGGTTGAAGGTTCTGGTGTCCTGGTGTCATTCTTATTTGCTGCCAGAGCCCTCCCCTCAGGCCACAGGTTTCCATCCTCCTGGCTTACCTTGCTCTGACCCAGGTTTGTCCCAGGGGTTCCACTCACAACAGACCTTCACTTCATTCCCCACCTGCCAAATCCCTTGCCATCCTTTAAACTCCTCTCAAATGTCACTTTCTAAGCAAAGGCTTCATGGGCTTTTCATGGAGGTTTTAATCATTTTCTCCCAGACACTCCCATGGAAGTCCATGGGCACCACTTTGAATGGGCTTGTGAAACTGTCTTGCAATGATCTGTTTATGTGAACAACTTTTACCTCCAGGAGATTTTCAAAAGCATGGAGTGTGGCTTATCCCTCTTTTTAGCACAATGCCTGGTACCTAGTTGACACTGAACTCATGTCCAGGCTAAAGATTGCTATAGATGTAACAATATAAAATAATAATCTACTCCTGACACTCTAAGGTGGGAACAGAAAGGGGAGAAAAAGGTTTCTGAATTCTAATGATTTCATTTCTTCAGGCAAGAGTAAGGGGAATGGAGACAATGGACTTAGGTGGGGCTGTGCTTGGGTGTGTGTGTGTGTGTGTGTGTGCGTGTGTGTGTGTGCACGTGCGCATGATTGAGAGCTTACGAAGCCAATTAACAGTGAAAAGATGAAGTCTGCAACTCTGGGGGCTCCTGAAATCAGGGGGAAGTGATGTTCTTCTCCCAGACTTGGAGGAGGAAACCCCCAGTGGCTCCAAGTCTCACTTGTAGGTGGGGATACCTTTCGGCCCCCCCACCCCGCGCCCATGCAAAATTTGCAAAGCACGAAGAGCATTTTGGGCATTTCAGAGCACATGGCTGTCGCTTTTTTATTCTTCCTTCCCAATTATGCGTTTGGAACAGAGCCCTTAGGACAGTTTTATACAGCAAAGGGAGCAAAACTATAAGCAGCATTTGTCTTATTTATCTGCAAAGGGCTGTTGCAAAATCCCTTGCATGGTTAGATCTGAAAACATGGCCGGACCCTATGTTCTCAAGTCTGGGACTCCTGGACCCAGACCTACCTACTCTGTGCCCTGCCCCTCCTCCTGGGGGCTAACGGCCAAGTGCCAGCCCAGCAAATTGTCCTTTGGTGTTAATGCAATTGTAATAGCAAATTTCCCTTCAGTGTGTTGGACTGAGAGTTATACCTTTGCCACACCCTTTCCTTTCCCGTGTTAGCCTGGAAACTCCTGCCAGAAGGGTTGTGAAAGCCAGGAGGCCAGAACAGCATTCGTTTTGAGCTTGTGGTCCTGTAGGTTCTCATTACAGAACAAGGATGGGCCCAGCAGGCTGGGACCTACGAAACTTACCAGGAAAGACTGAGTCCGAGGATCAGCATATATCATGTTTTAGAGCATTTCAGTTTCATGGAAATGATATTGTGGAAGGAAGGAAGGAAGGAAGGAAGGGAGGGAAGGAAGGAGGGAGGGAAGGGAGGGGAAAGAAAAGCACACATTTGGCTTTCTGTGTGTTTTCAATCCAAAACATACATTTGTGATCCTAATAATCACCTCTATAATCTGTCACTTCGATTTCTAAGTAACAATCTGGGATATTAAGACAAAACTATCATTCTCTCCCCTCCCTAGTATATTAAATTAGACACTTAGATACATAGCAGAAGTAAAAGAGTTTGTTAATTCCCCAAGTAATTGATAGTAATGAATTTGTTTGCTGAGTGATGTGGTTTATTGACGGCACTTATGTCTGATCTGCTCTCTGTGCTTATAAGTACAGTATTTGTGCTTGGCTTGTTGAGTTAATAAAATCTACAAAGTGGTTTCAGAAAAGAATATGTGCTCTAATGCAATTCTCAACAAAAGCAGCTCCCTCTTTGTGGGGAGTGTGTGTGTGTGTTGTTTCTTAATGATCACTAAGTCTAAGGAAGGGAAAATGTCTGCTTTCTGTTAACTTGTGCCAGTGGAGAATGCCTACAGTAAGAGCAACACTTTGTCTTCTGTGGTTTTAGCCGCCGAGTGGAGCCTGGCCCAGCTACAGGGCTCTTAGGCCAAAGGACATTAAACATGTAAGATTTAACAAAATCTTGTGCTGGATTTCGGTGAAAATCAGACAAACCTTCTACCTGTGGTTTTGTGAGGTTCTCACAACTCTTTAGTCTCCTTCCTGCCCCAATTCCTCCCTCGTGCCCCCAAAATAGATAATGACTATTTTTCTAAAAGATAGAGTGAGGTGACAGAATAGAATTGGTGCCACCTTGCAACTTCCTCAGAGAAGCCTCTGCTTGCAAAAATATTGTTATCTATGTTAGCAAAGTAATTAAAATGAAGTAATCATTTCCCAAAATATTTATGTATTGAAAGCAATTCCAACTGATTGCCTTTAAATAGCATTTTATTCTGTTTTGGTAATAAACAGGAGCATGATTCCTTTTGCTTTCTGGGGCTCCAGCCCCCCACCATGGTAATGATGCGAGAGAGCTGTGTGAGTTGAGTGCGAGTTGAGAAGAGTCCCAATCAGTGACACGGCCAAACCTTCCCACCCAGAAAGAACTGGTGCCTGCTCTTGTCTTCGGGCTGGGGCTGTGTTGTCAAGAGCTTTGGGAAGAGCTACCTCCTGCAGTTATAGTCAGAGTTTTCTCCCTAAGTCAGGAATCTTTGTCAGTTCAGGGCTGTTTCCTTTATGCCACAGCCTGAAAGAACCAGTAGTCTGATTAAATTACGGCAGACACACCAACAGTTGGGTTGCCAGACCCAGGGATGTTATTAAAAATAACAGTGTTTGCAGCAGCACTGTCTTTTGAAGGCACATGTGAGACACATGTTCCCGTGGCGTAGGCAGCAGGCTCCTGGCAGCCCAGACCCACGGGAGCAGGCAGGACAGGTTATGGGATGAAAAGGCAGGAAAAATGAGCCCACAGGGTTACTGCGGTGATCTGGCTGCAGGGAGGACGGAGAGACAATGGGGACGAGGCCTCCCAGGGCGGGAAGATGGAGGGAAACTGTGGGACGAACCCCTGTGGGGTCCTGGGGACCTGGTTCCTAGACCCAGTTGGACCCTACCTAACTAGTTATGTAACTTTGGGTAAGTTCCAAGCTCTCCGAACCTCAATTTCATCTGCTTTATGTGCTAGCAGATACATCTTTAAGGTTTCTACCCATGAGGCCATTCTTGAATTCTACAGAAAGGATGCATAAGCGGAGAAAGGGAAGGGCAGGCCGTTCTGGTCAAAGGTGGGGTAACACGAAACAGAAAATTCCCGAGATACGTGTTACAGTGTGGCTCCCACTGCAAACACTGGGAGATGAAGCAAAGTGCCCTGGGCGGGGATTTCTTTCATTAGAGGCTGGAGAGCTGCCTTCTTCTCTTCCTTCCCTGTCCAGGACCGAGTGGCCCTGCCCTGCTGCCTGTGCCTCTGGCCAGCCCATCGCTGAGCTTGCGCTCTGCAGGGGCCCCAGCCACTGAGTCCTGCCAAGGGGCCAGCGCTAAAGGCCAGACCAAAGTCTGTCCTATGATGAGCTGCGCCGTGCAGGTCAGGGCACCGGCCCAAGACTGCCACTTCCCTCGAACATGTTCTTTCTGAAGTTCAGGAGCGTTCGGCAGCGAATGGAATCCTTCGGAGGAGGAAAGGGCAAGGCCAGCACTGTGAGAGGTTATTTGGACACGTACACTGTGGTCTCCCGTGTGCTACGCTGGCCCTTTGCCCAGAGTCCCTGGTTTTTGCAGGTATCTGCGTTTGCTGCTGCCAGTGATGGATGGAGGCACATAATTTATTCCCCCCATTCCTTCTTTGACTTTGCCCAAATCTGCCTGCCTGCTTCCTCAGTTAGCATGCCCTGACTTCCCATCAATGTCCTTGAGTTTTACTAATTTTTCTAATCCTTCAAAGGCTTGCATGTTACTTTCTCCATTGCCAAACAGGCTTGTCTACACCATGCAGCTGCCCAGGCCTTGGGGAATCAGTTGTGCACTCCTAAACCCAAACCCACCAGATTCCAGGCTCCCCACCCACTCCTGACACCTAGTGTGAGCAATCCTGAGGACGGGGTGCTCGCCAGGCATGAGCCAGGACCCGGTTCTTCCCTGGAGACCGACAGGCCCATTCACACTTAGGCAACCCAAGGGCAGCCTCTGGGAAGGTAATAAGCGATGCGATGGGAATGCGGTTGAGCTGCAATTGTAGATGCCTAAAAAAGATCCTAGGTGATTTTCTAAGTCGATGGGTTTCAAACTTTACAAAAAAAAAAAAAAAAAGTTGAAGGAACTTTTCTATAAAGGGAAGCTGCCAGCAGCCCCCAATACATAAAGTAGATGAAATGAGGCTGCTCCAGAGGAAAGTGGGTCGCCCAGCGCCTGGTGCGCTCGCTCCTCACGGAGCCTTCCCAGCCCCTCTGCGCACGGCTGCCGTCTGGCTGGCAACCCTGCTGCAGATGAGGCCACGATGGAAAGCACTTAACTAACTTATTTGTTTCCATATTGCTTGAGAATGTAATCATGCACCACATTATTAAGCATAAACAAAATAACCCTAAATCGTTTATTTAAAGTTGCACATGTGGTAAGGAGAACAGAAACCAGAACTATGGGCGCGTATGAGGCTGATCCTTCTTCCCCCGAACCAGCGGTCTAGACCAGCCGCATCACTATCGCCAGGGACCTGTTACAGAGGTGGATTCTCAGGCCCAAGCCCAGACCTGCTGAACCGGAAACTCTGGGGGAGGTGCTCAGAAATCGGTATTTTAAGAGGGTCTCCAGGTGAGTCTGATGTCTGCCGAAGAACTGCCGGGGCCTAAACCCCAATGACCCTTGAATTTTCCCATTAATTTAGACTTTCTTTATCCATATATGGATTAAGGTTTTAAGGTTTCCTGTTGGTGTTTTTATGTGTTTATTTTGGTAGTGGGTACAGGAGGTACGAGGGGAGATTTAGACATACACAGAATGTCCTGTATTGGCTACTAGGGGACTACGGTTGTCAGATTTAGTAAATAAAAATACAGGATGTCCAGTTAAATTTGCTGTTTAAAGAAACAGTGAAAATTATTTTAGTATAAGTATGTCCCAGGCAATATTTACGGGCATAGTTATACTAAAAAATCATTTGCTTTTTTATCTGAAGTTCACGTTTAACTGGGCGCCCTGCGTTTTATCAGTCCACCGTACTTGGTACACAGCATGAATTGGGGATTTCCCCTTTTTGTCTTTTTCTTTTATTTCCTTTCTCTACACCCAAAGCCAGGGGCCTATCTCAATGCTGTGCTCTTACTTCCAAACCCCTTTCTGTGCTGATGAGAGACCAGGCAGAGAGGAGAGCGAGGCCGTATGAAACGGTGAAGGCGCTTAGCCTTCGAGCTCATCATTTTTTACCGTGATTATTTCACTGCCTCACAAGAACTGCTGGGTAAGACGCCAAGAAAACCTTTGCAAAGCGCGCGCTGCTTCTCCCTGTCCCCGCCCACCCCGGCAGACTCCACAGCCTGTCTGCCACCTCTAACGCTGGCTGGTGACTTTTTATTTTCTCCTCTCCATGCTTGTGGCCCCAACCTTACCAGCAAGTCCATGTTTGTAAGACACAGTGATAACAAACGGACTCAGTCTTCACTTTTACCATACGTTGGGGGCAAGGATGGGAGCATCTTGGGGAGGCAAGGAAAGGACCTTTGGTCTTACCATAAGATCTTCACATGATCTCTAATGTCAGATAGGATGTGATTTGAGAATCAAAGGAAACATTTAAATGTATAAAACATATAAACAGATCGCGTCTTGTTTTTGATGTAATGTTCTTTTAAACAGAATTTGAATTAGGGAGTGGGTTGGGAGATTGGGAGGAATGTTAGCAGAGAAGTGCAAATAGAATATAAGACAAAAAAAGTTTTCTCTTTATATCCCTTGCCTGATGTCCTTTGGTGGTGGAAAGACCCAGTAGACCCGTGTTCTAGTCTCAATCCTATTTCAACATTATCATATGACCTTGGGTTAGTCACAAAACCTTTCTCATTCTCAATCTTCTCATTTGTAAAATGAGGATATTAGCGAATTTAGACAACCTCTAGTTCAATGGCTAATGAATTGCATCATTTTCTCAGGATCTGCTAAACTCCTTCCCAATCTCCATTAGTCTGAGTGGCAGCTTAAACCCATTGCTGTCCTGACAAACTGATGACAAGTAAGATGTCAACTGCTCCAATACCATTTTTTTCACCCATAGGATTGTGCATTAAACACAAAAAATGGAGAAAAGACATCTGACAATTTTTTTCCCCTTACCTTTTGAGGCGAAAGCCTGCAACAGTGGGCTCAGGGCCAACTTTAATAAAGTGTGATTTTGGACTGTCGACTCCTCTGATCTGATCGGTGCAACCCCTCCTCGATGGAAAAGGCTTTCTTGGCTTCAGAAAGAGCTGCATTTTGTTAGAGAACATGGGAATTTTTATTTAGTATTAGTGGAAACTGTAGAAAGAAGTTTGTTGATCTAGAGGGAATTTGAAGGCAGTGTGAAGCCCTCTGGGGGCAGGGAAGGATCCAGCCACTAGTTCTGACCTGGAGATTGGGTTATTCTGAATACTGTAACTCTCCAGAGAATTACATGTTAAGGGGAATTAGGGCTACTGTTCCAGGCTGAAATGATTGATTTTGATGGAAAGTGGCATGTCATTATTTTATTTGAGGTGCTCAGTCTGGCCATTGAAATGGGGGTGGTAGCAGTTGTCAAGAAAAGGACAGGATCAAGGAACCTAAAGTAATTGTGACTCTTCAAAAATCCACCTGGATCATCCCTCTTCTTGTAGGAAGGGGGGACCCCACCCCCAAGAAGGAGACCAGTCAATGGCTTTCCTTCCCTTAATCCATAACATGTGCAGTTAGACTGTTGTGTTTTATGTCTCACCTAGAACTCCCCTTTGGCTGTATAAGTCTTTTGGAAAACAAACAGCCCATGGTGGAAAATGTCCTAGGCTTTCGGCAGTCTCCTGACAGGCTTGCTCACAGGTTTCATTTGCTCTTTTAATGGGATTTTCTGTGAGTTATTGGCAGTCAGAGGGGTTCAGACAACTGGCTGAACAGGAGGCATCATAGGATCATAGAATTTTAGAGCTGGAAGGGACCCTTGGGCTTGCCATCCAGACAGCAAGCATTTTGTCTTGGGTTCACCTAGGATGTAGTGAGGCAGGGGTGATCTTATCCAGTCCTTTTTGCCACACAACTAGACTGATGGAGACCTTTAAATGTCAACAAAGCAATTTTGAATGGAATTCAGAGCCCACCAGGAAGCTCGTATCAAAGCTGTGTTGTTAGAGGACTCACAGGAGCCAAACGCCTTGCTGCAACCCAATGGAAGCATCTCGTGCGGGCTGCAGGCTCCCAGAGCTTTGCCAGCATGTCTGCATTGGCAGCAATGCAGTGTAGAAGCCACAGTGCAGATCTCTATCATGCTACCGGTAAAGGTCAGACAGCACCCAAAGATATCCAAATCTCCTTTGTTTCCCATCTCCAGCTCGCCAGGGAATCGGTAACAGTTCTTTCAAAGACTGGGCTTTGAGTAAGTGAGAGCAGGTAGAGAAGGAACCAACACCTCCGTCTGAGCTTCCCCACAGCACGCTGATGCAGCGAGGGGCGGGGCTGGCGCAGGGATTAGGTGCACCGTGATTAACTTGGCCTCCAAAGCCTGTGCATCCACGCACAGACCAGATGTGATTACATCCCTGTTTGTCGCTATGCAAAGCCAACTGCTTGTACCCTGGCAGGAGTCACTGTGGAGGTAAGGAGTGATGAAACCGAAATAGAGATTTCTCTGGTTAATCTATTGATTCTCTATTAAATTGCAAGAAGGCAAAACAGATCACCCAGGCTTTATCTGACTGTTTGCTGATATTTGTGTGTCACGTGTATACAGATAGTCTCAGCGTGATTCGGGTCCCCACACTGAATCTCCCATGCAGTAAAGACAGGATGTGCTCAGGGACACTTTAAGTTTTGTTCTTTCATTGCTAAGTGGGCAGGGATAATCACCAAGACACACACTTACTAGACCAGTTCACGGAGACCCCACAAGTCAGGGCGAGTCGAGTGTCTCCTTTGGATTAGTTTTCATAGACCCACCCATCTTTCCATTTACCCACCCATGAGTCCACCTGTTGTTCATATATCCATCCACTACGCACTCTATCTACTATGTACTGGGCATGGAGATCAGGCTAAGTGTATATTGGTGAAGAAAACAGACCTGGGATTGGCCCTGCGTGAGTGGACAGTCTGGTGGGAAATCACCCGTTCTGTAGAGAACAGCCAAATTTCTAGTAAATAATCTGTCCGACTTTCTTACTCCATGCAAGAATGAAAATCCGTTAACAAATGCAAGTAAATGAAAATTGCAATCTCTGGTAAGTATTCTGACAGGGTACAGGGCGAAATAGGGAAGGGTAAGGCAGGGGTGGAGGGAGTGTCCACGGGCAGAGCGATCCCGAGAGGGGCTTCTGGAGGGGTGCTTGCCAGCTGGAGCCCGCAGCGTGAGCAGGCAGCAGGGGTGAAAGAGCAAGCGGAAGAGCATTTCGGGCAGAGGAAGCAGAATGAGAGGAGGCGGTGGGGTGGGAAATAGCTCAGCACGTTTCAAGGGGCTGAAAGAGGCCATTGAGGCTGGGCTGGGTGGGTGCAGGAGAGAGTGGAACAGAATGAAAGGACAGGGACAGAAGCCAGATCTTGCAGGGGGTTGGAGGCTGTAATGAGAAGTTCGATTTTATTTTAAGTGCAATGGAAGACCTCGGAGGGCGGGAGGCAGGGAGGGATAAAGGATTCTTTTAGCTGCTGTGTGCAGATGAAATTGGAGGACGGCAAGAGCAGATGTGGGGAGACCATCACAGTCGACTGAGGCAAGAGAACCCGGCGGTTTGAACTAGAGTGAATGTAGGTCAGGGCTGGAGGCACGTCCTTCTTGGAGAATCAGGCCTGAGCCGTCTGTGCTGAGGAAGGCTGCTGGAGGACTCTATGCGGAAGCCCTCTTCCACCTTCCCCTTCCTTTGGGTACCACGGGCAGTGACCAGCACCAGTACGGTGTCCTACTCTCACTCGGCAGTTGCTCAGTGGCATTTTATAGATGACAGTGTGGTGGATGAATAATGATTCCTGGATATGCCCAGGCCCTAGTCCCTGGAATGGGGGAATACGCAACCTCACGTGGCAAAAGGGACTTTGCTGATATAATTAAGTTCAGCATGCTAAGATGGGGAGATTATTCTGAATTACCTTGGCCACATGACGTAATGACAAATGTCTTCATAAGAAGGAAGTGAGAAGTTCAAAGGCAGCAGCGAAAGATATGATGGTGGAAGGAAGGGGCTACAGAGATGCTGTGAGGGGCGACAAACCGAAGCCTTCAGGCAGCCTCTGGAAGCCGAGAAAAGCAAGGAAACAGGCGGTTCCCTAGATCCTGCAGAAAGAATCAGTCCTACCGACACCTCGACTTCGGTCCACCGAGACTGCCTTAGGACCTCTAACCTCCAGAACTGTAAGATAATAAATTTATGTTGTTTTAAGACACCAGGTTTGTGGTAATTTGTTCCAGCTGCAGGAGGAAATTAATTTAGGCAGTAACAACAAGTAAATTGCAGAGGCTCGAGGTGCCCGGCTCTTTCTCTGCACCTCACGGCCCCATATTCTAGACCCACTGGACTGAGACTGCCTCCGGTTACATTGCATCTGGGTCTGCTCTCCTTGGCAGGGTAGTCACTTGTGGAAATCCGATCCTTGGGCTTCTGGAATTGGATAGGCTCAGGAAACAGAACCCAGAAAAGCCAACAAGGAATGCATTTATTTTATTTCTTTTTCTGTTTTATAAAAGTTTAGTTTCAGTAAATGTGCGAAAAATTGTGAGAATTACAGCTTTTACCCCATAATACTTTGAAATAAAAAAATAAGATAAATTAGGGAACTGTGCCAATTATGACCAAAAAGATAAACTGAAAAAAAAAAAAAAAAAAGAATTGCAACTTTTTGGAGCGAGTGTTTGTGGGCAAATTCCTGGCCTGGTTTTCCTTCATGGATTAAAGCTCTCTCTGCTCCACTCTGACCATGCTCTAGAGCATCACACCTGTTCTCTGGCCTTGGCCTCTCTCTTGCCCCTCCATCCCCATTTCTCTCTATGCTGAGCCCACAGAGCGTCTACGTGCAGACGCTGGAGCTGGAGACCCACACTCAGACCCCTGCGGGGTGGGAGACGTTCTGGACACCTGAGGAGGACCCCACCGGGGGAGGGAGTGCACCAACCTGTTCACTGCTGCTTGCCGTCAAGAAAGCAAGCATTTGCCCCGAGATAAACCTGCCTGTGGGCCTGGCAGCAGCCTGGCCTCTTCCCCTGGTGCCCACTGCGGCTCTGTTCCTGCCGCTCAAGGCCGAGGGAACGCTGACTCACATGCTTCCCAGCCGGGGTGACCAAAGGCCCTCGGCTGGTGTTTTTCTCTGTAAAGGCGACAGGGTTCACCCATGGAGAAGAGGACAAAGGCATCTAAGAAAGACTTAGAGTCCTCCCCGCCTCACGGTCCTTCCCTCACAGGGCACCAGCCTGCAGCCACCTGGGGGAAAGAGGAGGCCGCGGAGAGGGGCCGAAGTTTCTTCTGGATCCTTTAACCTTTTCCCACACAGACGTTTTTTTTTGAAACCAAGGCTAATGATCTGGTAACCATCCAGACAGCCCTCCCAGAACCAGGGCTTAATTAGGGCTTGTTATAGGAAGTTACTGCGTGCGCACTTCCAGCTGGTTTCCCCAGGGCTTAAGGAAGAGATGACGGGGAGGTGATGGGGTCAAGGTTAGACCCCCCCTTTCTCAGAACCGGCTCCTATATTCCACCTGCTTCAAACTTCCCATGCTGTTCTTCAAATTTAAACAAAGCAACTGCTGGCCAACCTGCATATCTTCCTTAAGAAGTATCCACCTTGGCCTCAGAGAGATGCATACTTAGCAGTGTGATTATTTGGGGTTAGCTGTTTTCCTCTCCTTATGAATACACCGAGGATTTTCCTGTTCCTCCTAACTTTGTTATGGTGACTGCCTCGCTAATAAGGGTTGTGCCTGTAAATGCATTTTGCTTCCATAATTACTGAGGGATTTAAATGCTCTCTAGAGATACTAGCTGTTCATATGTCCTGTGAGCAGGCAGGGTCAGGAGCATAACCAATGAAGAGTCGGTGGATCAAATAACCCCGAGAGCTCACACGTTCAAATCTGAAGCCCAAGTTTTGGCCACAATGTAGTTAACCTGGTGTAGGTATCTTCCTACTTTGTCCTGGCGGGGGAAGGGAAAAGGTGTGGTCCCTCTTGTTTGAGCAGAGGAGAGCTTAGGATTCTGACAGTCTATTTCAGGGATAACCATGACATCTGAGTATGATTGCATTTGAATATTTCTTATCAAATATTTGATGTGTGCCGGGCTCCAATCTGCTGCCTCTCTTCTGCGCCTCTGCCAGACTTTCCCTCTAGACACCCATCACCTGCGCCTGGGTGCATGTCTCCTTCCCACAAGGTTTCCACCTTCAGCCTGTTACACGACATTGCCGCTGGAGCTGGGTGCTTGGAAATCAGTGTTGGATTAAGAAACGGCTGCCAAATGCCAGAGTCTTTAAGGAAACCATTAGTTTTTGATTGGCGCAAATTGAGTACAAAATCGGTTGTTTCTTGAGGTTTTTCTGAAATCTGCTTTGTGACAAATTTCTTGGATAAATCTCAGAATCTCCAAAGTTAATTAACAAGGATCTTGCAAAGTAAACTGGGCCATTCTCCCTCCTCCAGATCACATAGAACCTGAGAGTTCTGGACAACTTTATGGGTAGGGAATCTTATCAGAACCCCCTTTCCTCCCCCGCCCTCCCAAGGAATGTATTCCAGTATAAATCAAGACGTCAGCATGCAGGAAGTCATTGCAGATGGCTAATTTTACTCCTTCCTCCTACACTTTAAATTCACTTGCTTATTTGATGCATTTTACATGTGAGATTTATTTCTCCTTCTAAATTTTAAATAGTTGTTGAATATTGAAGGAATTGTCAGCTTAAGATAGAGGACTATATATTTTATTGTTCTTGTTTCCACTTTATAACAGTGAATGAAGTAATCTGCAAGCAGCAAATAATCAGTAACAAGATCTACATTTGCTGGGCATTTATTATGTGCCAGGCATTGTATTAGGTGCACTACATCTTTGCTGCACAAAGTGTGATGCCGGCGCTAGCAGGGTTTTCACTGCATGGTAGCTTTTTAGACATATAGACTCTCAGACCCCACCTGAACATTGAATAGGATTCAACATTGGAATAAGATCTTTAGGGCTACATGTGCATTATACCTTGAGAGATGCTGCTTTGCCTCATTTCATTTATTACTTACAGTAATTCTGGGAGGTGAGACCTATTGCCCCCATTTTATAGATGAGAAAACTGAGACTCGGGAAAATTAAAATTGTCCAAGATCGTATTACTAAATAGGTGTCAGATAAGGGATTTAAACTCAATTTTCTCTGTTGCCATATCCCATGCCTTTATAGTTCTGCTATGATGATTTAGAGGAGAGTCCGTTTGCAGTAAAGATTCAGTCCCCGCAAGATATTTGGGTTCTCTAATTAAGTTTTGAAATTTTTCCGGGATAAAGCTGATGTGGTTAAATGTTTAAAGGTGTTGACCGGCAGAATCTCTATAAGCACTTGCAGTTAATTTATTCATTCATTCATGCAGAACACGTTGTTGTTGAGCTTCTCTTGGTACCTGGTAGTATGGTAGGTGCTTCCAGGGGCACATAAACTATGGGGCTTGGTGCTCGGCTGGAAGGATGTTTGTTGCTGAGCAGTCACAAAAAGACTAGCAGCCCAGGGGCATGAGTGCTTTCTGATATCAACTCATAGCCCTCAGAAATGGCAGGCTACCATGGTACATGGTGCCCGCCTGGCCAGCTGGTTAGGGAGGTAGCCCTGCCCATTCCACGGCCACTTCACACTGCTGAGTGGAGAATGAGTTTAAAGCTGCCATGCAAATAAACTCTAATGGCTTTCTTCCCACATTTACGTTATTAGAAGTTTCTTTGACTGGTGTTATGATGATAAATGAAAAATGCTTTGCACCATTACATCAAGCACTAATGCAGAGTGGGAAGAATTTCTGCTCTTGGTTTTTCATTTATTTATTTATTTTAAGGAAAGGAAGGGAAAAAGAGAGAAAATAGCAGATGGGAAAGCAATTGGATCCCCATGTCCTGCTAAGGTATTTGCATGCAGGCCTGAGTAGATGCTGCCAGGAGTTTGGTGCCACTCCCACTGCACTGGAGACAAGGCCTATGTCTCTCCCTGGCCCCCTCTGCACTGCAAAGGCTCCGGCAGCCTGAATTTTCAGTTTCTCAAGCATGCATGAACCACTTAGACCCATTTGACAGGCAGGTAAGCTGAGTTATGAACCTCACTCAAATCATTGCAGATAAATGTCTGGAGTATCTAATTGGCCTATGAACCAGCATGTCTTTCTCAGCAGCAACATGCTGATAATTTACTGTTTAGTTTGCGATTGCTCAGTTACTTTGTTAACCTCTCCTTCTGCACACATTTATCTTCTCAAATTTAGGAAGGGCACTTTGTTGTTAAGGTCATTGGATTGAGAGGGGAAAAGACTGAATGGAAGTTCTAATTTTCTCCCATCTTCACACTTTGAGCAAGTCTCTTCACTTCTCTGGGACTCAGTATTTTTTTGTTGGCTTGTTTTTTGTTTGAGGAGTGAGAAATGATTTAAATGAACTAACTAGTGTGAAGGGTTTTGTACAATCTAAGGCCATAGTTTCCCTAAAATTCCTACAGTTCTTTGCTGAGAGTTAGGTACTATCATGTCTCAACGGTCCAGTTTCAGGTGTCTCAACCAATGGCAGCTTTTCGATGTTAAGGCTCAAAGACACTAAAGTAAGTAACACACACATTGAAAGCCCTGCAACATGATAAGGAGAATTTAGAGATCCCGGAGGGGGAAGAGTCCAAAGTCTTCCCTGAAGCCGGGTGGAATGTAGCTTCCTCCAAAATCACTGAGACGACATGTTGGCAAGACACAGCCCCTTGCGTTGTTTCCTGTGGTTGAGGAAAATGTCTCCTCTACACCGTCTCAGCAGTGCCTGAAGGAGGAGGGCACAGTAGGACTACTGACTGAGATCTCGAAGCTGGGTTTACGGTCTGTCTTTCCATGCAGGAGTCAGGGAGGGGGCCGACTCGGATTCATAAGGATCATGATGTAATGATGTAGGAGCAGTGGATACGAAGAGTTTTGGGCTAGGGAACTTTGGCCTTTTCTATTGATGTCCCAGTGGTCTTTCAGGAAGTCATCAGAAGGAACAATAAAGTTATTTGCAACTACTATCTTCCTGGGCAATAGTCAAGGGTCGTTAAGACAGTCAAACAGTAAAGATTTGCTCATGTCCGCCTTAAGGTGCGCAGAAAGTTTGGATTCTCACCACGTGAGACACGAGGCTGATGACAGTGGGCATGTTATCCAGAGGTGTGATCGGTGTCTGTGACGGCTGATAGACTGTCAGTGTCACCCTCTTGGAAGCATCACCGAGGGCCTGGGATGTCCTGGGGCCATATGCTTCCTGCTCATTATCCTCGTTTGGCCAAAAGGTCAATTTTCCCTTCAGATTCTTCTCAACCTTCCTGAAGACTCTTAGTGGCCATAGTCTGGGTGTCGGGATGAAGGCTGGGCACTGAGAATGTGCATTCTCGATTTCATACACACGTTTCTTTCTTGGCCCTACGAGTAAGGGGAACAGAAATGTCACACCGGGTTGGAGATAGAGGGTGGTGGCAGAGTGGTGAAGAGCAGCAGGAACCTGGCTCTCCCCCATGACAGGGTCCTGTGCCCCCAGCACACCTGAGGAACTCCAGCTTTTTAGCTCAAAGTAACCCGGTACGCAGGGGGAGAATTTTTCTGCTACCAGCTTCTAAGCAGTTGTATTGAGCAACTGTGAATAAAAAACAATTAAATTTGCTAAAGGTCTGTGAAATCAGATCTAATCTCTTTGGGGACTTGGAAAAAACAAGCAAACAAAAGAGCTGAGTTATCGATTGCTGCATTTCAGCAGCTCTTAATCTGAAATGAAATCAGCCTGGGCTGGGGCCCAAAGGCCAGAGACCCTGATATCCATTCTCCTCTTGTCAGAAGGCCCACCTGTCAGAACTCGGGCTCCTTGCTCAACAACTAAATTAGTAGGCAGGTGGCAGGTTGCGAGAGCTGCGGCCATTGGGCTTTCTCGGGGCACAGAAGGCAGAGCGAGAACTGGAATATTTTCTTAAGTGTAAAGCAACGGAGCAAATTGAGTTCACAGGGTCAACATTCCTCTTCACCGTAGCCACAGAGGCACCTAATCTGGCCGGCAGCACTTTACCTCAGTCCTTATATTTCCCTTTTATGAGGTGCTGTCACTCTATTATCTTCCCCCGAGTTGGTCTTTACCCCTTCGACCTTCAGAGGTGGAGAGGGAGGAGGAGGGCAGCGCGAGTGGCCGTCTGGGGCCAGCCAGGGAGGAGAAAGACGCTGACCTTGAATAGACTAGCCAAGTAGCTTCTCCTGAGTTCAGGTTGTGTCTGGGAGGGAATGAGAGGTAGCAGGAGTCTCGCTGGGCAGCACCTGAGAGACCAGCACCTGAGAGATCAAGGTAGCTAATTTAAGGAGTTTTGCTTTTTGTTTTTTTTTTTGTAGAATTGCAGGAAAGACCATAGCAGACTCCCTGAAGCAAACCCAGTGAAGTTCTGGGATTAAAACGTGGATCTTCTGGCATTTACTTTGAAAAGATCTATTAATAGTAGATCAGTCAGAGCATCTTAAAAGCTACAGCTTTTCAGATCCAGGGACAAGGAAGAAGAAAATAACCAATACCTCCTTCTTAATGAGACCCCTTGAACCGTAGAGTCCCCAGGAAACCATGAAGGCTTTTGCCTCGCAGGGAAGGAAAATCTGAAAATCTTCTAGCTGATAGCTTAAAATCACTATTACACAGCGACTTCGACTGGCCCTACCTTCCTGCTACCTGCCCCTGGACATTGGGCCTGCACCCCACCCCCCCATCTCACTATGTGTCACACTAGAACGTCTTGGAGGCACGTCATCAAATCTGCATTAATGACACATTTCTCCGTTCATTGCAAATCAGCTGCCGTGGAGATGCCTGGTCAAGGTCAGCCATGACCCTACTGTTGACTAATCTTTTCATTCCTCTTTAGTGTGATTTCTTGGAAGGGGTGGCGTGGTGGGCTCCTTACTGCTTGAAGTCCTTCTCGATCGTGGCACCCGGGGCTCCCCGTTCTTCTGCCCCTCCCGCCCCTCCGTCCCCACCTGTGTCTGCTCTTGTTCCTTTCTCTGAGTTCGTACTGGTGTCTGCTCAGCTTTCGCCCTTGACTTCCTTCACCTTTCTGCGTATTGTCTGGGTGAGCTCTGTATTCCCATGACTTCTACTCTCAATTTCACAGAGATGACTCTTAAACGTATCTTCTGCCAGACCTCTCCCCAGCGATGGAGGTGCTTCTCTCTGGCTACCAATGAAACATGTGTACTTGAATATCCAACAGGCCTCTCAAACTCAGTACATAGAAAGCCACATTCTCAAACCTTCTCCTCTTCCTGATGTCATTATTGGGAGCAACAGCATCGCATGCACCTGGTGGCCCAAGCTGGAACTGGAACTTTTGATGTGCCTGTCACTCTTCTCTCTGCCCGCCCCCTTATTCAGTCGCGGTCCAAACTTCCTAGCTTAGCACATGGAGATCATAGTAAGGCCAAACCTGCATTTCCCAGCCTGCATCCAACCCAGGCCAGTTTTCCACAGTGGCATATGTATTCCCTACTTCTTGATTTATCTGCAAATATCTCCTACATGTGAGGCCTCTTCCCCCTCGATGCCCTCCGTGCCGTATCCTACAACACCTGCTTCAGGTGAAGGCTCTCGGTCAGGTTTGTCTCTGCTCTCCCAGCTGGCCCTGGCCACTTACTGCTGGGCACCCCATGGTACATATTCCCTCTGCATGTGTCCCACTGTGCATTGATACATCTGTCCCCAGCCCCCGACTTGAGTAAAGAACAGAAAGATATTAATTGTTTAATCCATGTATCATAGCAACCTTCTAGCACAACTTCTGGCACATAGCAGAGTCTCGATAAATCTTAGCCTAATAACTAAATAAGTATTTGGATTAGGAATGAATCCAGGTATAGGTAAGTCATAAAGTTATATATGGTTCTCCAAGGAGCCCTCATTTGAGACCTGGAAGATGCTAACACTCTGTGTCTGATTTTTAAGGGCCTCAGGGATGGTGATCAGGACCCCTTAAAATGAACATTTTGACTCCCATTCCACACAGTAGAAAGAAGGCCCCGTTGGGGTTGGGGAGCAGCCTCCTTGGATGAAAGAACAAAGGGCACAGGAGAAATGGGGCAGACCTGGGCTCTCCTCCCTTCCACAGTGTGGGCAAGGGTCCCCACCAGGCCTCAGCTTCTTGTTTGTAAATTGGGATAAGACGCCTACTCTGCACAGTCATGTAAGAGCACAATGAGTGTCCTCCGTGTTTCCACAGTCGTTCATGAACCCATATCTCAGTGTCATTACTTTTTAGAGTAATCATCTGTGATGCTGATGATAATGATGCTAATGAAAAAATATGAATAATAAAGACAAAAAGTGACACAATAATAAATAGCTATATAACTCACATAGGAATGTTGAAACAAATTAAAATATTGGAGAACACTAGAGCCACTTAAATTGACAACTCTGGTGTTTCCATACATGCTATTTGAATACATCAAACTAGGGGTCTCTGGTGTAAACAGATGATAAAGAATCCGTTTTTATCAAGTCCCCACATCGCCAGGGTTTTCTACTTACACGCTATTGTACTAATGTCCGTATTCAGTAGGATTTGTAATGCAATTATGAATTCATGCCATAAACCTCTCCTGGTCTCCTGAAATAGTTTGCATTTCCTTTGGATGTGTCCCAAGGTGCTCTGATCATACCCTTATTATGGCACTGACATTGTAATTGTTGGTTTACTTCTCGGTCTGTCTCAAATATTATTTGAGCTTAAGGACAGGGACTGTATCTCATTCACTGTGCTCCTGGTACCTAGTGTAGCATGAAACAGTTAAGATGTGCTCAAAAGATATTTGCCGGACTCATTCACTAAATACACGTCTGTGCCTCTGTGGAGGGACTGCCTCTCCCCGAGACAGTCAGTGGGATGTGGCAGCTCCAGCCATGTTCACTCGCAGAGACTACAGACCTGTAGGACTTAGCCATAAGCAATTATTAATTATAATTGCAACATTTGCAATAAAGCAACAATACAACATGCTTGGAGAAGGCATGAGGTCCCCAAACATGTGTGAGGGTGTAGGATACGCTCCTTCGAGGACATTATATTAAAATCTAACATACAAGGGAGAGTTGTCCATACAACAGGTTCAAGGGATGGGGGTGATGGTGGGTGGGTGGGAGGAACAGTCCAGACTGAGAGAAGCGGAAAGCCAGAGATGGGAAGGCATGTGGACCACTGAAACTGCAAAACACCTGAGACCCAGGCAGATAAGAGGACTTGCTTCCTCGGGGTTGCCAAGTCAATTAATAGCAGAATAAGGACTGGAATCCACAGTTTTGTCTCCCAGGCCACACTACCCAACACACAGCTGTGGTCGGGAAAATGGGCGAAAGCCTTGAGCAATTTGAGAGTGACAATGAGCAGAGATCCAGACTGATTACACAAAACGGAAAAGGCAAGATCATCCTGAAAGTCACATCATGTTTGTCGGCACTAAATGGCTCGTCCAAAGCCCTGGTCCTGTCCTGCACCTCATCACAGTGTTCAAATGGAGCTGACAGGTCCCCTGCCTCCCCGCAGCACACGCTGCCCATTTTCCTCCAGGAGAAGGTGCCCCCGCAGGCTGCAGCAGCTGGGGCCTCTCTGGGCCACGCAGCCTGAATAATCTACTTTCTGCTCTCTTGGAATGCGATCTCCCAGCAGCATCCTGCAGGCTGCCACCCTAATAGCCTGTCTCCCCACAGGCCCCCCAAACCTGTTGCTAGATCCTAGTCAGTACCTTCTCCACCCACCATGCTGTCCCCCGAGGCACTCAGTCTCCCGCAAGCTGCAGGGAGATATGCTATATTAGCTTGATTTGCAGCCGCTCCGTGCAGAGTGTCGCAGAGACCTGCAAAATCCCCACAGTCTTGATTATGTTTGCCTTTTGCTGTTTATCAGTGGTACCTGTCTATTTTTATAGCCACCTTTCAGCCAATCTCAGGATTCCAGCTCTCCTGATGGGAATCCCTCCCAGGTAGTGTGGGTCTCTCATTTCGGTGCCTGGTGGGTAGTGAGGGGAGAGAAAAGTGAAAAGGATGCCTGAGGGATCCGTTCCACCTTGTGAGGGCTGCTGTCCTGGTTGCCAGGGCTCTTGATACTTCCTTCCTGCCCTCCCTGGACCTCGCACTCACTTGCGCAGCTGGGCGGGAGGGTGAACAGGAGGTCAGGCAGGTTAGAAAAAAAGGCACCAATGAGCACATTTCCTGGACTCCAGAATCTCTGGGCAGAGCCCCAAGTTGTCCTCTCACCCAGCCTCTGTCTCTGCAACTTCAGGCAGAAAGGATCTGGTCAATGATCTGCTCACCTCCTCCCTCCATAGGCAGGGGCCAGGCAGCAGAGACTCGTGCTCATGGACATCCTGGCCCCACACGCAGCCGCCCCGCATCTCCACTCACTGATGCGGTATATGTCTGTGATCTTGTCGGACACTCACAACAAGCCCGACATCAGGACAAAGTAGTTTTGGTTTCTGTGCCCATTTCACAGATGAAGAAGTGACCCTCTCAAGATTACACGGGTCCTGGAGCTGAGCATGTATCTCCTATTGTAGCTGTCACTGGAGGAGGGTCTGCTTGTCCTCTACACCTCCTATCCTTGGGAATTTCCATATAGCAGAGTCCTCGGTGGCCAGAGTCCAGTAAAGAGCCCTACTCCTGACCACTCCCCCCCGCCCTCCCGCCAACACTGCCCCATCTCCCTGACCCCCGTACCACCCCCCCACCCCACCCCACCACCCAGACTTTCCTGCTTTGAGTGGAGGGAGGATAAAAGCTGTCTACAAAATGAAGTTTCAAGAAAGAAACACTCTTACATTTGATGATCCCTTTTTGAGAAATTAAAAACTATTTAATGAATACAGGAGGTTTTGAACCTACCTACAATGGAGGGAAGATCCAGCCTTCATCATTTGCAAGACCCCACTTTTGTCCGGTGTGAATTCTTAGCACTAATAACAAGAAAGCTGAGAGGGGGAGCTAAATTCCTGAGAAGAGAGCTGCCACGTCCACTGCAGGAAGGTGGCTCTCAGCGTGCGCCTGGAGGTAGGCGATCTTTGTTCTCTGCCAGGCACTGGGGAAACAAAATAACAGTTGACACACCAAGACCCATCCCTTCATGGACTTTACAGTCTAGTGGAGGAACGTATATTGAATAAAAATGATTATCTCATTAAAAATTGTGGTGCGTGCTCAGAAGGAGAAAAGCAAGTTCCTGTGAGAGAAACCGGCAGAGGACCTCCTTTACATTGGAGGGTGTCAGGGAAGGCATCTTTGAGGAAGTGACAATTACCTGACGTGACAAATATACTCTGTGTTGTTAAGAGCAGTGAATGAATCGTTCAAGACCACATGGCTAGGAAGCCGGAGGCAGTAGAATCGGGGTTAAAGGTCAGAGGACCTCAAGTCTGTGGCTTCAAAAATAATATATTTTTTATGAAAATAATTAGATATCAATCGTTCTGCAAGTATAATTTTAAAGAGAAAATTAGCTTTACTCAACTCACCTAAGAATCCCACTCTGCACAGGCAATGAGTTTCAGCCCTCATCTGTTTACTTGAATGTTCACCTCCAGATGTCACATAACATGCTTATCATGCTACTTCAGAAATTCTAGACATTCATCTACTACACAAGGTGAAGCTTTAGCATTCTTACACCTCCCCGTCACAGTCACCTCTCCCATTTTCTCAATATAGAGTCTCACATCACAATTGTTGGTTGAATCGATAGTCAATATTCAAATTATCAATATAATGCAAATCAAGCCAAATAAATTATGGTTACACTTACTTTCCTGTATAGCTTCCTGTTTTTCCTGGAGTTCCTTATATTTCTCTGTATACGTGCCTATTTTTCTCCCCAAATTTTCCCATTGTTCTGTAAAAGAGTTTCTCAGAGTTTTATACCCCAGGCCATCTGGCAGTTTTTGTTGCTGCTGCTAGAGTGCTGAGCTGGAGTCTCTGTCCTGGAACCCAGGGCTCCATTTGAGCTGGTCACCCCTGGGCCAGCTTCAAGACTGCCCTCCAGAACTCCCATCATAATTGTCCATGCCTCTCTCCCATTTTGGAATTTCTCCTTCAGGGCTCTGTGACTTCCTTTTTCTTGATTTCTCCTGTGCTTTAGAAGAGTACACATCTCAGTACTTCCTGAGGAAAGTGTAGACAACTTGTATGTGTGAGGAAAACTGTGTGTCTTTCCTCACGCATGATAGTTTGGTTAGGTATAGAATTCTCACCTTAAACTGGTTTTTTCTTGAGAATGTCTCATTATTCCCTAACTTCCATAGTGGCTATTTAGAAATGTTGTGCCACTCTGATTCCTGCTTCTTTGTATGTGATCTCTCTCTATATTTTTTTCCTTAAAAAGATTTTTAGGCAATTTCTTTAATCTCTGGTATTTTGGAATTTCCTTAGATATACAATGCCTCAGTGGAGGCCTTCTGTTTTGTTTTTGTTTTTGTTTTTTTCTTTAACCTACTCTCCTGAATACTTCATGAATTCCTTTTCAATCAGTTTTGGAAAATTATCTTTTGCTATTTATTTTTTAATTTCCTTTTCTTTTTTTTCCCTCTCTCTCTGTCTTTCAGGAAGTCCCACTAAATGGATGTTGTATTTTCTTACTTTCTCTTATTTGTATTTTTTATCTTTTTGTTCTACTTTCTGAGAGAGTTCTTCAATTTTAGCCTCCTATGTTTAAAACGAATATTCCTTAAATTTTTTTGTGACTACAGTTGTTTTAAATTTGGGGGTTATTCATTATTCTCTGTTTACTATTTGTTTTTTGTTTGAGAGGTCAGTGCTAAGAAGCCCTTTGGAAGCACTAGATGTGAGTTTGCTGGCTAGAGGGCTTCACTGTACGCTAATCAGGTGAGGAGCCAGACATTTTGGTGAAGAACCCTCAAATATCAATGGTTTTTGTTCTATTCATGTAGGTGCCCTTTTGAGAGAAGACTCTTCCAATCTGCCTAAGTTCCTCATCCGTGACTCTGTGGTGCCTCAGGCCCCGCTGGCTCTCAGACTGGAGCAGGCATCCATATCCCCGGAGAGCCTGCGGAAACACAACCTCTGGAACCCTCCCCGCTGCAGGGTTTCTGATTCAGCTGGTCTGTTCTGGGGCCTGTGAATTTCCATCTCTGACACATTCTTAGGTACTGTTGATGTTGCTGGTTGGGGGACCATATTTTTGTGGTCTACTATGGAGAATAAGCTTCCCATCTCTTTCCAGAAAAGTAGCCGGGGTCCGCAGTCCCACAGAGGACTTAGAGAATGTAACTTTTCCTCACAGGGCCTTTTTAAAAGTCTTGCGTTTTGTGCCATCCCTTACCACAGCCTCCATGAAAACACGGTGTTGCAAACGCGTGTGTATGTCTGGGCGTTTGCAGCCTGAATCAGCCTGCTTCTCCTCGCCAGGCATTCAATTTTAGCTTTCCCAGCGCTGCTGAATCAGTTACCATTCATTCATCTGCTTTACATCTTATACAATTTTGCCAACATAGTTCATCTGCTGATCTTTTCTCTCATTTTATTTATCTACATAGATTTTCTTTTTTTTTTTTACTGTTATTTTAAGAGGGTATTGGGAGGAAGTAGAAGTTAACACAGTTCTTCAGGCCACCATAATTAGTCACGTCAGGAATTATTTCGATTGCAAGGCATTGTCTCCCTTCCCCGTATTAAGCACAGCTCTCTTTGGCCATGTACTTAGAATGAGCTGACTCTGTCTCCAACCAGCCCAGAGACCATGAACGTGCCATCATCCCGATCATGCAAAGCACTCTCATTTCTATTCCTGCTGAGGGAGAAATGCTTCCCAGAACTAAATTCCCAACCAAATGCTTCCCAACTAAATTCCAGGGAAAAAAAAAAAGGCAGTTTGAGATTTTCTTGACTGTTTGAAAATTTTTCCAGCACAAGATGTTAATCCTTTACTTTATTTCTTACTGATTTAAGGAAGGACAAAAGAAATCAATTCACTCTCCATATGCTGCATGGTAAAAACCACCACTCACTATGGAATATGTAGGGAAGGAGAAAAAAAGGATAAATCCATCAACTAACAAGATAAGTGCCTTGTTCCTCCATCTGTTACTGCTGTGTCCTTATCTGGGATTGGAGCATGGCAGCCATGATCTATCTTGTGTCAGGTATTATATTCCAAACTCGTATGAATGAATTTTCATGCTCGTAACCATCCATGATCTAGCCCAGCCGCAGCTAAATTTGTCCTCAGGCACCAACTGTCTTTTTGCATTTGGAAGTCCATTGAATTCGCAGACGGGAATAGGGCTGGCTGCCGCTGCGAGGTGATGGTATCTGCCTCGTAGTTTTTCTAGCGCAGCTCTCTCTGCTGTGCTAGGACTGGTGGCGATGACTTAGTTGATTCACTCATGAGGAAGTGCCGATGTCCCCGCAGAAGATAAGGAACACATTGGAGGCCTGGAGAAAATGTACAGAGAGGGCCCATGGGTGGGTGCGTCTGCAATGGACAGAATCATCTTTTAGGTGATTGGATTAGATGTGCCGCTTCTCAGACCACAGGGGAAAACTTCAGAATAGTGTTCAATTGGAATGACATCCCACGCTCTTCAGCAGCCCCAATTATGCCGTGATGATTTCCTCATTCACAAACACAGTTTATTTTGAGGACCGAGCCTTAACTGAGCATCCAGGTGCAGAAGCGGAGATGATGACATGTGGCACGGGAAACTGTGATTTTGGCATTTCTGACAAGGGCTGAAAGTCTCAGTAGATAGATAAAATTCGTTTGCATTCGTGGTCGAGTCTGAGCCTTACATTTTATTACAGAGGTTGTGTAATCTGTCTATATTAATGTCACCATCACCATCATCCTCATCAAGGACTGCAGCAGCAGCAGCACTACACCAGAGGACACATGACAGCTTTCAGCACTCGGTGAAAATCTCATCTGTGTTCATCTCTGCCCTCCGAACTTGAGCACATCTGATCCATAGTACACGTGGTGTGCTGGACAGGGTGACTTGGGCTGTAACGTTCATGAGCCGGATTTGCTGTAGTGGTTCGGGTGAGGCACAGTGAGCAACTCAAATTTGCAAGTGGTAGAGTGTTGGGAGGAAGGGAAGTGGGTTGACAACATTTAGTAATGACATTCAGGGATAAAGACTGATCATATTGTGATAGAAGAGAGTGAAAGATGAAGTTTTTCTTCTTAGTTTCCAGCCTGGATTTATGGTTGTGCCATATTTTGAGACTAAGAAGAAAATAATAATGGATCATAATATGGAAGAAAATATGATAATTTGCCTTGGAATATACATCTTGAGATTGAGATGCCTGTGAGCACCCAGGGAAGGCTGTCTTGCAAGAAGTGAGCATGAGTCCAAAACTCAAGGGCAGTGTCTAGGGATGGAGATGTACGTGGTGTGGGCTGTGGTGGCAGCCTCTAAGATTGGCCCCAGTGACTGCCATTGGCTGATCTTCACACTGTGTGTAATCCCATCTCCTAAGTGTCAGCTGGACTTACTGACTCACTTTTAATGAGTCGACTACAGCAGAAGCAGTGGGAAATCACTTCCAAGGTTATGTTATAAAAGGACTGTGGCTTCCACCTTGAGATCTCTTTATTAGTCCCTCTTGGATTGCTTACCTTGGTGAAAGTCAGCTTCCATGGTGTGAGGTCCCTGTGCAGAGACCCACCAGACCCACCAAGGAACTGAGGCCTGCAAAACCTGTGTGAAAGAACTTGGGAGAAGATACCCATCTCCTCATTTGAGTCCTCAAATAAAACTAGTTCCCACTGACAGTTGGGTGGCAACATCATGAGAGGTCTTGACCAGAGGCACTCAGGTAAGCCTCTTTCTGGTTTGTGACCCACAGAAAAAAAACTGAGATAATGAGATAATAAATGTTTGTTGTATTAAGTTGCTAAGTTTTGGGGTAATCTTTTATGAGGCAATAGACAATTAATACAGGTAGTTAAAATTATGAGGATAGTTGAACTCATCTAGGAAGACAGTGTGGAGAAAGGGAAGTTGAACCTGGACGCTCAACAGTGTCTAAAGGACTGACCCAAAAAACAAAGAAAAAGAAGCGAGTCAATTTGGAGAGGGGGAGACAGAAAGAAGAAAGAGAAGCAACAGTAAGAGTGAAATGAGAACAATGAGAAAAACCAGGGGCCGGTGGCATTCCAGAAGTCCAGGTAGTGCATCGTATGGCAAGAAAGGGAGAAGCAGAGAGCAACCATGGCAGCAGCAGATGCTGCAGGTAGCTCAAGTAATATAAGGTTTGAAATGACCTACAGGTTCTATAATTGGGTAGTCTTGGGTGATCTGACTAAGGGCAACTTCAGGAGAATAGGGAAGACAGGAAGCAAAGGGTGGGGTGGGGGGAGAGTAGGTGGGGAGAGAGCTCAGAGACCGTATTTTGAGAAGAATGAATTGAGGAGGGAGGAGGAGGATGGGATGGCAGAAAATGAGAGCTTTTCACGGAGGGCTCTTGAGTGTGTTTAGGACTATGCTGGAGCCATTAAGTGGGGCAGAGGACCCAGGCAAGATTAAGGATGACCCGTGCAGGAAAGCCACAGAGAGCAGGGGCTGGGGTCAAGGACGCAGATGGAAGCAGTTGGCCCCAACGGAGCTTTTACTGGCTAAGACTGGAGGGAAGATGCAAGAGGAGATTCTCTGTGGGTGTAAATGTGTTTTCCGGAAGGAAGATGAAAAATAACGAGATTGTACTTGACCTTGATTTTATCATCAAAACAGAAAAGCAATATGTATCAAGTCAGTGCATCTCAAACTTTTTCACTGAACACCCCTAACGAGAGAGAAAAGCAAATGCATATCCACAGCAGTCTGAAGTCATAGCACGAAGGAGGGATCAGTGGCAGTCTCGGAAATTCAAATCTGTTATTAATCTGTAGTATTTATATTATCATCCTTATTATAGCCATGCTTTAATATAAAATGTTTTGAATTAGTTATAATATTTAACTTTCCTCCAAAATGATTCAAATAAAATGTATGCTTCTGAAAGCTGCATGGTGTTTCTCCGGTGGCATATTTAACTTGGCACATGGCCCTGTGCCCCTAAGGGTATATAAAGAGCCATCGGAGGAACCCAGCATTAAGCCATTAGCATCCACTGACACAGTCCCACATTCAGGTGTTGAGATTCATTTCATTCTCAATGGTCACCTTAGGAAACACAGTGCATCATCTGAGCAAATGAATGAGAGGAAAAAAATTACTTTTAGTTGCAGAGAGGACGTGAGAAAGCAGACAGGGAAAGATCTCAAGCCTTGGGTATCATTGCCCAAAACACTGGGTAGACCTCTTTGGTGCACCAGAGGTACAGCCGTGAACTTGTGGGGCATGACAGAGTTGCTGACCTTTGGGGTCAGGGATGGTTCGCGATCACAGTCCAGAGTGGGAGTAAGGACAGAGAGATGTGGAAGCTGTTGAGAGATTTAATAGTGTGATAAAAACACATGAGACTTGCCTATTTTTCCAAGAGATGGACCTGGGAGACATTAACAATTCCTGCAAGATGAGATTTATATATATACACCATCCAACCACCTTTGCTTTTTGGGGATACCATGTAAATTTCTATGAACCCAGTTTTTTTTTTTCTTTTAGATCAAGGATTAGCAAACTTAGTAAAACCAACTGGTCAAATGCAGCCTGCCACTTCTTAGTAAGCAAAGTTTTACTGGAACCCAGCCATGCTCTTTCATGGATGTACTGTCTATGGCTGCTTCTTACCTATAAGGACAGATTTGAGTAATTGTGACAAAGGCTCTATGGCCCTTAAAGCCTAAAATAGTTACTATCTGGCTATCTATAGAAAAAGTTGGCCCACCCCTATGCTAGTTTCACTTATTTTATGAGCTAAAACTTCCATATAATTTCTGAAGATCACCCCTGCTTATTTTCCACAGCAATTCTGAGCTTTCAAATATTCGACTTGAGACATCCTCCTGCCAGCCCAGCTCCTCAGGCCCAGTGGAGGCAGGGCTGGTGTCTTACACCTCGGACACCCCCAGCCTTCACCTGAACCCACCTGAAGTTTGGTAGTGTGAGCCCGTTAAAACTTTCTGTGCTTAAATACAGTTTGCATTCTGCACAACTATTCCTAGAACAATTCCTAGGAGAGAAGCTCCCAAGCCCAGCTCAGCCTTCTAGTAGTTTCCAAAACTCTCCAGTTTGCGAATGGAAACAACCTTCACGCCGTCCCCATTCACCCTAGCTGTTCTTCTCCCACCAAATTTCACTTTTCTTCTCTTTAGAACTTCCCGGCAAGCACATTCAGAGTTCTGGACTTCAGCTGCGCTCTTTCTCTCTTCTTTGATCCTCAGTAGAGACGGTAAAGGTATTAGTTACCACACTTTAAAAAATACATGAATTCCTCATATGAAAGGATGTGCTCCATCCACCACGTCTGGGCGTGCTTCACCTCCCCTCCTTCTCCTTTGCAGTCCGGATCCCCTAGTGCTCACAGCCTCCGCCTCAGCACTTGCACCCGCATGCCCGCCCCAGGGCCTTCCGCAAGTCACAGACGCTTCTGTGACTCAGGGTTTGGGGTCACGCCACCCTGAGTACATGTATGCATGGCGGTGCTGACTGCGTGTGATTCACGATGGCTAATGTGGTTTGTGAGATCCGGATGACTTACTTGTGAAGCTCAGCCCACTTCGGGGCCTCCATCTTTACCGTAATCCAGAGTATTCCCAGGACAGGTGTCGTAATTAGAATAGGTCCCAAGTTTTGCAGGGATCTAAGCTAAAAATTGACTGTGATATTTCACAGAAAATAGCAGAAAGATGGATGGAAAACAAGTGTCTTTAACTATTAGCCTAACTGAACACAATGTCAGAAGGTAGAGACGGTAACAGAATGTGTGTGTGAGCGTATAACATACACCAAAGCCAAAAATAATTATTTTTGCTTTAACATTCTCACAATGCGTATGACCCATGCTAAGGCCTCTCCCCACTGACATGGGATGTTGAGCCGTTTGTGTGTAGGTTGGCACATGTCCTCACTTAGAGAGCATTCCAGCCTCTGAGAAATTGTACGTGGGGTAGTACAACTTGGTTTGGGGATAATGGAGAGGGCTGGTCCCCTAACATGCTTCTTAGACCCCCAAAGACAAAGCTTGGTGCAGTTGCCTCTTCCCTGGGCTCTTTCCTGGGGCTGAGATCTCTCACTAACCACTGGAATAGAGAGACGCCCCTCTCTTTCCTTCCCACTTGGGCCTGATGGATTTTGGTTGTCTCTTTGGAGGCTCCCAAGTCCCCACTCTAATTTCAATTAGAGCGCTCTGTGGCGGTGCAGGGGGCTGGGGAATCAATGCCTAATCTCCACATTAGCTGATTCACCTCTTTCCTGAGCTCTGTCATCGGCAGCTCCTGGGAGAGGGCGGGAGTGAGAATTGAGCAATCTTTCAGAAAAATAAATATGGTTTGTTTGTATTTGTATTTGCTTCCATGCTGAATTCTGATTGCATTCTGCGCCTTGACACCACAATTATTATTAATTTCCCCGTCTGCTCTTCGATTCTTGCTGCCACAAAGACGAGATGATGGATAATGTTAGATGTGGTAATTGGATGAGTTGGGGGAAGGGAAGGGGAAGGAGAGACAGATGTTTCGTTGTGAGATTTCGCGTCTCTGGGCCCCCAGAGCAGAGGCCTAAATGGAGCGGCATCGGCGCAGCTAGGCCTGGCAGGGATGCCGTCCGGGCGCTCCGCAGGCCTGCCCTACTTCTGCGTCTTTGCTCCACTTACCCTTGCGCTCCTGCGTGTCAGGCAGCGGTATGTCACTCCCATTTCTGGTGAAGGCTGGAAAGCAGGTAAGATGGAACCTAGAAAGCGTGATGACCAGTTGGCTCAGACAGCCACGCCCCAGCCTGCCCCACGGGGCCCCACTGCCAGCCGACCGTGCCCTGTGCACCTTCCAGCGAGTGGTTTGCACACGGGGCTGGTGCTCCCGCTGAGCTCCCACGCTTAGAGCTGAAGAGGCTGGGTCCTAACAGGGGGGCAGCTCTGAGGGCCTGCTCTTCCCTGCACCCCTGCCCCGGGCCGAGGCAGCCTCCTTCCCTCCTTGGCCCCACCGCTGCGCTTGGCTCTCTCGTCTGAGGGGCGTCCCGTCTCTCCATCTGGCGGTCTGCCCCCTGCCAACAACTTCCCTGCCCACACCGACTCGTCCTCCCTGGGTTGCTGTCTCCGCCTTGCCAACACCAGCGTCCAGTCTGATGTCAGCAAGGATGGCGGGGGACAGCCCAGTCTCTTGAATTTACACCTGGGCTTGGTGTGGCCTTCCAGAACAGCCAGGTGTGATATTTCCCAGGCTGAGCTGGTAGAATCTAAAAGCCGAGAAGGGAAGTTGGATTTTGTCCTCTCTGAGGACTCGTAAGATCTTCCAAAAACCAGCAGAGACTGCCACACTTCCTCCAATGTCTTCTATTTTGTACATTTCTCAGCCTGGCGGCACCACCGTGTAAAAGAAAACGGGCTGCCCTAGGCCAGAGATGCCCACCCTGTCCTTGAGGCGTTCTTCTCAGGGGGGGTGATGAGAGGCTGGAGCAGACCTCAAAGTCCAGCCTCTTCATCCAGGGCCAAGGCCTCCTGAGCTAACAGGCCAGTGATGTGGGTGACCCAGAAGGTACACAGCAAGGCCACCGCATGCGAATGGCCTTCAACTTCAGCTGGACAGGGCTGCAACAGAGCCGGAGGAGCAACTGCCGGAGTTATTACTGTTTTGGAGAGTCTTGCTGGCTGGGGGCCTGTCTACAGCCTCTGTTTCTGCTTGGGAGGAGGTTTTGTTCATTCACCAAGAGCCCTCTGGGGGACCACAGCAAGGGCCTACAATACACGTGCTCAGTAAGCAGGGGGGAAATGTAGTGAACAAAAAGCATTTGGAAAACAAAGGACTATGTGCTCCAGGGAGGGAGCAGGAGGGAGGGTCCCTTGAGCCTCTGAGCTGCAAATCGGCACGGTCAGATTAGGTGCTTACATTTATTTTTTCTCATCAGCATGGCTGCCGCGGCTGTAGAGGAGCTGCCGTGCAGTAGCTCATGCATGAGATTAGCAGCGGAGGAAGGACGGCCAGGGACTGCTGGTGCAGGCGGGCACTGCTGAGAGGAACCGGAGGGTGACCAGGTGTGGCTGCTCACTCGAGGGCTCCAGCAGGGGTGACGAGACTGGGGCTTACAGTCCGACTTTATGGACAGGGAGGGGACCCTCAGCGTCATTATAGTCCAACTTCCTCATTGCACAAATGTGGAGGGGACCTGCCTGAGGGC
>RJWJ010007359.1:0-57911 GCA_004363605.1 Indri indri
ATAGGAATTATACCCTTTAAATGTATATTCATGGGGTTCTATAGGTGGCAGTTCAATATTTTTTATTCCTATCATTTGCAATTTGCATCTCAGTAGGACAAAAGATGGCCAAGAGCCACATGGTTTCATGTCAAGACGTAAAAAGTTTCTTTCAATGAAACAGAAAGAATGAAACTTTATGTGTTTATTGACAAGAGCCGATGTTTATGGAAGAAAATCACTTTGTAGTACTTCCCTATTTACGAAAATTATACCTGTATCAGTATCACCTTAAGTATTTTGAAAGACCAAAAGTGAATAAAATATCTCAATATTTTATAGTGCTTAGTTTGCATTAATGAACTGTGAAAAAATGAATATATAAGTACTTCATTGATAGGAAGAACTGATTCTCAGCAGTCACATTTTTTCATCATCACAGTATGTTCTAAAAATTACATCTAACATAAAAATGTAAACTAAATTGCTGTTTTGAATTCCTGTTTTCTTAACCAGTCTCACAACTTCTAGTCTGTCTCTGATTGTAATCATTCATTCAGCAGACATACATAGTATGTATATGAAATGTCACAGAACAGCAATGGAGACAATTACATAAATGAATAAATTAAAATAAAGTGTATTGAGGGTAACAATAGAAGTAGATAGAAGATATGGAAAAAACATAGAAAGAAACTGACACTAACCTGCTAAAGCTGGGGAAGAAATACATATGTCTTCTCCAAATGGCAGAATATTGTTAAAATAGTGATCTGATTATTGCAAACCTTTTTTCTTATATCTTAATATCATCAAATGAATTAGGCCCAAGTACAATGTTAGCTATGGGGTCCTTCACAACAGCCCATTGAAACTCTTCTTCATTCAACTCCACCCACACATTGCAGCTCAACACCCCCACTCTGATCCCAGAGCTACGATCTCATTTACCCTCTGTGAGCATTTGTTCCTGATGTTTCTACTCCTTAGTAGAACTCATGTCAGAAATCATAACTGATTGCTATTAGTAACCAGAAATCTAGTACCCTCTTTGGCACACACACTAAATATTTGTGGACTTGAAGTGATTAGGTTTATCCTAATTAAATACATTTATTTATATTGATTATGCATTTAAATCTAAGATATTAGCTATGTAATAACCAAAATTTTATAATTAGGTATTCTTCATAACTTAAACATAAAAGAATGCTTTAGAATGCCAATATTCCTGAGTTTAGGTGAGAAATAAGGGACCTAGCCATTCAAACTGCCACTAAATGTGGTTTCTAACACTTAGGTTTTCCCTCTTCAAAAATAGGGATATACCTACCCTACCTACTTTATTGAATTGCTGTGAAGGTAAAATGAGAAAAAGTGGGCAAAATAACTTTGCTTTCTTTTTTTTGAGTCCTTTATTGGTGCTCTTTATTAATACCTCAGGTATTAACACAAGTGAGATGGTTCTAATTTTATTCCTTTTAACTGAAAGGAATCCTTATAATCAGATGGTATATATGTGAAGGTCCTCAATAATTCATATGGAATTGTATTGCCATGATTTTTATGGTATGATCATGTTTGCATATCAATTAGGGAAATAATTCCTGCATGTGAATTTTAAAGAGCTGGAGAGAAAATAGTTAAGTTTTTTTCTATATCAGTTGGCAGATATTGCTGTTAAACTGTTTTCTTCTTAGACAATTCTTGTTTTTCAATGGAAAATCAATGAATGGAATTCAACCATAAAATGGCATTTGTTATTTATTGAACATATATCAAGCCGAAGTGAATTATTTTCTAATTCTTCTTTCTGATGTAAAGAACAGAATATTGGCACTTCTTATGAAGTATCTTGATGCATAATTTGCTTTATTTCTTTATAGATTCTCTCAGGATGATAAAATGGTTACTGATTTTTTATTGTTTGAAGTGGCTTCTCTATGTTATATATATCTTTTGACACTTCTAATGATGAAAGACATTACACATCAAAAGTTCACTCTTTTAATTTTGATTACACCATTCATAATAAGAATATAGTGTCATTGGCTCAAACATAAGCAAATTATAATTTTTTAGTTTTTCTCAAAGACTGCTATCACTTTCTTACTTTCTTTTTAAATTTTTATTTGATATACATATATATTGTAAAATGATTACTGCAATCAAGCTAATTAACACATCCATCACCACACATAGTTACCTTTTTATTGTATTGGTGAAAACATTTAAGATCTACTCTCTTAGCGAATTTAAAACATGCAATGCAGTTTTGCTAACTACAGTGACCATGTACATCATATCCCCAGCATGCTCATCTTATAACTGAAAGTTTGTACCTCTTGACCAACATATCTGATTCCCTCCATCCCTCAGCCCCTGGCAACTGCCATTCTACCCTCCGCTTCTATAAGTTTGACATTTTTAGATTCCATATACAAGTGAGATTATACAATATTTATCTTTGTCTTATTTCACTTATCATAATGCCCTAAGTTTCATCCATTTTGTCACAAAATAGCAGGATTTCTATCTTTTTTATTGGTCAATATATTCCATTGTATATACACATACACATATGTATATATACACACATGCATGTATATAGAGACATATATCATATTTTCTTTACCTATTCATCCATTAACACACACTTAGGTTGTTTCCATGTCTGGGCTATTGTAAATAACACTGTAATGAATAGGGGAGTGCAGATATCTCTTTGAGACTGATTTCATTTACTTCAGATACATACCTAGAGGTGGGATTGCTGGATGATGTGGTAGTTCTATTTCTAATTTTTTGAGGAACCTCCATACTGTATTCCATATGGATGTATGAATTTACATTTCCACCAACAGTATACAAAGTTTCCCTTTTCTTCACGTCCTTACCAACCCTTATTATTTGACTTTTTGATAATAGCCATCCTAACAGATATAAGTTGATAATCTCATTATGGAATTGACCTGCTTTTCCCTGCTGATGAGTGATGCTGAACAACTTTTTTCTTTGGAAAAATATCTATTTATGTCCTTTTCTCTTTTAAAAATCCATTTATTTGCTTTGTTTTGTTTTTGCTTATGAGTTATATGAATTCTTTACATAGTTTGGATATTAACCCCTTGTTAGATATATGGTTTACAAAAATTTTCACCCATTCCATAAGGTGCCTTTTTTTTTTTATTGTTAACTCTACTCTGCAGAGCTTTTTAATTTGATGTGGCCCCACTTGTTTATTTTTGATTTTGTTGCTTGCACTTTTGATGTCATATTCAAAAAAATCATTGTCAAGATAAATGTCATGGAGGTTTTTCCCGTATGTTTTCTTCTAAGAGTTTTATGATTTCAGATCTTATATTTAAGTCTTCAATCCATTTCAAGTTAATTTTTCTGAATGGTGTTAAGTTAGGGATACAATGTCATTCTTTTACATGTGGACATCCAATTTTTCTGGTACCATTTATTGAAGAAACTGTCCTTTCTCTATTGTGTATTTTTGGTGCACCCCGACCAAGATTAGTTGACCATATATGTGTGGGTTTACTCATGGGCTCTCAATTCTGTTTCAATGTTATATGCGTCTGTTTTTATGCCAGTACCATACTGTTTTGATCACTGTAGCTTTGTAATACAATTTGAAATCAGAAAGTGTCATGCCTCTACTTTGTTCTTTCTCAAGACTGGCTTGGCTATTCAGAAACTTTCTGGTTCTACATGAATTTTAGGATTTTTTTTTTCTATTTCTGAGAAAAAATGTCATTGGAATTCTGATAGGAGTTACATTCAATCTATAGGTCACTTTGGTTAGTATGAACATGTTAACAATATTAATTCTTCCAATCTATAGGCATGGGATATTTTTCTCTTTATTTGTGTATTTTCAACTTCTTTCATCAATGTCTTATGGTTTTCAGTGTACAGATCTTTCACCTCCTTGGTTAAATTTATTCCTAACTATTTTAGATTTTGTAGCTACTGTAAATGGAATTGTTTTCTTAATTTCTTTTTCAAATAGTTTGTTGTTAGTGTTCAGAAATGCAACTGATTTTTGTATGTTGATTTTGTATCCTGTAATTTCCCTGAATTTTTTTATTAGTTATAAAAGTATTTTGGTGGAATCTTTAGGGTTTCCTATGTATAAAATCATGTCATCTGTGATCATGTCATCTGTGAACAGAGACAATTTTCCTTTTTCCTTTTAATGTGGATGTCTTTTATTTCTTTTTCTTGCCTAATTGCCCTGACTAGGACTTCCAGTACTATGTTGGATAGAGGTGGTGAAAGTGCATACCTGTGTCTTAGAGGAAAAGCTTTCAACTTTTCACCATTTTATATGATGTTAGTTGTGGGCATTTCATATATGACCTTTATTATTTTGAGGTATATTCCTTCTACATGTAATTTTTTAAGAGTTTTTGTTGTGAAATGATGTGTAATTTTTTCAAATACTTTTCTACATTTATTGGGATGATTTATGGTTTTTGTTCATTCTGTTAATGTGGAGTATCATATTCACTGATTTGTATATGTTGAAACAGTGTTTCATCCCAGTGATATATCCTACCTGGGCTGAACTCATCCTTTTTATCAGGAACCTACTCCTGTGATAATGGTATTAATTGACTCATGAGGGCAGAGCCCTTAAAATCTACTCAGCTCTTAAAGGCCCTTCCTCTCAATACTGTTACACTTACAATTAAAATTCAATGTGAGTTTTAGAAGAGACATTCAAACCATAGCAGATAGCATTAATCTGTTAATATAAGTTTAGTAGAAAGTTAGTAAAAAGCATTGATCTCAAAATAAATTGGGAAATTAAACTAAGAAAAGGTTTTAAACTTATAAACTGCAATCTACTTCAAAAGAGATGACATTTCATTGTTATTATAAGATATCACTACATTATATTATTTTCTAGGGATCAGTAAAATTATAGTAACATACTCATATCCCTTCTTCTGCCTCATTCAGACACTTTCTGATTTTGTCTGTTTCAATTAACACATAAAATTTTAAATACAATAAATCGTGGCTCTACAGTGACCTTTGACAACTATACCAATGCTTATAGGAAATACCGGACTGGAATATTAGATTATTTTAGTGGTTATAATGATTAGAAACAGAATCCTATCATGATAATCTTCTTCAAGTTTGTACACAAATCATACCTAATTATATTCCCTTATTCACCTTAACTATATTTAAAAAGCATGAATTTGCAACAGTCATATTGGAGTAGAAGAACACATTATTTTTTTCTGTAAATCAAATGTAATCAGTTCCAATCTTCCCTCCATCTGTTGGTAAGAAATTAAATCACATGCATCATTTGGTGTTTCCTTCTCCACGTGTGCTGAGGAAATTCCCAATGAAGGTATTACTCATTCTACAACAATGGAGTTTGGACCTCTGTACATTGATCCACACCGCTGAGAGTGCAATGTCAAAGCCAGTGTACTTCCTTGAGAATGGGTGGGTCCCTTACTTGTGTGCATGTTTTCACAAGAGTAGTTTTGCCTACATTGAGAGTCACAGAATCTAGGGGCCAACTTTGTAAAGGCGCCTTGTAGCAATTTTTCCTTGAGGAAATGCCATTTTCCCTGGACTATGTGAGCAAGCAGGAGGCCAGTCTCTACTTCCTTTGAAACCTCAAACCACCATCTCCTCCCTAGAACTGACTCTCTCCACCTCCCATTCCTTTCATTCATCTTATATTATTTCCCTTCCCAACAGAGATTAGTATTATTTCCCATCAGTGTGCCTGGAGAAATGTGATATTGTCTTCTTTTCTGGGAGTGGGAAGGAGAATAAAGATGAGGGACCCAATCGGATTTTATTCATTCCAAACTATCATTGTTTACCCACCATAAAATGATATATCCCACAATAACTTTCTGTGTGTTCAATAATGTCTTCAGCTTTGGCATGTCCAAGTCTTCAAATAATATTGGCATATAGATAATTAATACAATTTCTAAATTATCATGCTTTGTTGTAATTAAAATGGTATTATAAATAATATGTGTCTTTTGTGCTAAAGTTTTACATATTTGAACATTGTATTCAGGTAGACTACCAGGTAGGTTTCATTGGCATAGACTGAATGAGTTTTCCTAATTACTTATACAAGCATTGGCCTGGGAGATGGTTGGGGTTCATATATCTACACTGCTGTTAACTCTGTGATGCTAGATAAGTTATATCACCTCTTTGGTGCCACTTTTAAAATACATAATATAAGAGATTAAAACTAGAACATCTACAAGGATCTTGCTTTGTAACGTTAGTCTATAGAATGGTGGTAACTTGTGCTTTTATAACACATTTGATTCATAAAATCCTCCATGAAGGATATGTTTACTATTAACCATTAATGCTGCACAATATGTGAGAATCTGTTTACTTTACAATTGTACTTTTTTTTTTAATGATTGGAGCTAAATCTAGTTTATATACGTGAGTGAAGAAGCCATTGATTTTAAATGCTTTCAATGTACTCAGACCTAGAAAAGAATTTTGGGTCAGCTCAGACAGTTCAATTGTAGTCTTTGATATTTCTTAGATATTTTTTTCTGTTCAAAATGTGTTGAAAAGTTTTAAAAATATAAAACTCAATTTCATTTGAGAGTTTATATATTTAAGCCATAATTTGGTGATTTTATTGCTTGTTCTTCACAAAAAGTGTGAGTGAAAGAAGAGATATGGAAAGTAAATTGTTCAAGATTACACCCAAAATCAATAACAGTTTCAAATATAGAATTTAACTTCTGTAATTCTGAGCTGTTTTCAAATATGTCCAAGCTGTATAACATTTCTCTGAAGAATTCTTGTCAACAGTCCCACCCAAGGATGGAAATGGAATATATTATCATAAAATATAAGTTTGTGTAACAATCCATTTCATTCATTTTATATTTGGTATAAAATATACAGTGGCTTAAAGCAAAAGAGTAGAAAGTTACCCCCAAATCTCCTATATATGTATGTTTAATGCTACTAAGACTTGGAAGAAAATGCATTTATAGAATTTGCATTAAAATTTCTAATGAGTTTAAAATTCTATTATCTTCATATTATAGAGAGAGGAAATTGTGACATATCACATATTTTGAAAATGTATACTTTAATAGAGTATAATCTTATAATTTTGGACTTAAATCAACTTTGGGTTTAGACGGCATTAGCACTAGGTACTTTGTCTATTTGGCATGCATATTTAAACCAGAGTTATATTCAAACTGCAGATTGGATGTCCCAACCCCTGAGTTAGCCAATTCGGGAACAAATACAGCAATGCCCAGGGAAAAGAAACTAGAGATGGATGACACCAAAGGAGCCCTGGGAAGCCAAGACCAATCAGAAGAGCCTGAACTACTGCCACTGAGAGGGCCATGGGAGGAAATGTGGGAGATGCAGAAAAGAAAAATTAGATGACATGATTTCTATGCTTGAGCATTTACTATAGTATGAGAAGAAAAGTGGTAGATAAGGAAAATAATTTAAAACCATATGGAAAATTTAGGATTCTAAAGTATTTTTCAAATTTCTCATATAAGCTGGCAGACCCAAAATTGCATTTTCGTAAGTTGTAAGCAAGCAGTTGTTTTGTTTCTCATTCTGTCACAGTCATAATATTCTTCCCGTCATAGAGTGAAGTAAACTAGAGCAGCCATCTAGCAAGTACGGTCCGCTTGAGGGAGTGAAGGATGATGGATTAACCAACTTGCTCAAGGGCACAACAGCTAGTGAATAACCAAGTTCGATTAGGATAAAGAGAAAGTGTCAACAGTTACCTACCAGCAGCAAGGTGGCTCATAAAACACATTCCTGACAGATAAAATATTTATCTCTATGAAAAGAGTGTGTATGCTGCTTATTGAGAGGCAGATTTTTTAATGCTAAATATCACACACAGAGTTATATTTGAAAGCATTATTATTAGTTATTAAAAAATATTTTATTATATTTTTTAACTAATTCAGATTCCATTTCCAGTAAAATGAAATTCATATTATCTTCCTTGTTGTATATCTTAAAAGCCAGGGTCCAAGTTAATAGAAATAATTCTTATGTTTTATCCAGGTTGTGAGGTAATTTAGATTCATCATTCATTCATGTAGATCAGGGAAACAGGGTTCCCTACCAGTGTGTCTCAGGGTCCCTATACAGTGGAAACTGAACAATGGTGAAGCTAAAAAAGGTTTTGATTCCCAGAGGCTGGGAAAAGTTTGGGGGTGGAACTACAGAGAGGTTAGTTAATGGGTACAAAATACAGGTAGATAGAAAAAGAATAAGTTCTAGTGTTCAATAGCGTAGTAGGGTGACAATAGTTAATGATAATTTATTGTATATCTCAAAATAGCCAGAAGAGAAGATTTGAGATGCTCCCAACACAAAGAAATGGTAAATGTTTGAGATAATGGCTATCCTATTAATAATTACCCTGATCAGGTCATTACACATTATATTATGTATCAAAATATCATATGTACCCCATAAATATGCACAATTATTATGTATCAATAAAAATAAAAAATAAGTTATACTTGTAGATGAATTGTTTCAGGAAAATATACGCTAGTTTTGAATGTCATATCATAATTGAGTGTGTCTCCTTGTCCTGTAAATAAGCAAGATATTATTCACATATTTTTCCCCTTTACCAAAGATTCCCTCCCTCCTTTCTTTGTACCCCTTCCTTTCTTTCATCCTTCATTTTTCCTTCTTCCTTTCTTCCATCCTTCTTCCTTACCTTTCTTCCTTTCATGTTAATCTGTAGATTAAATTTGTAAAATATAAAAAATATATAAATTTTACAAAGTAAAATCCATCTATGTATCTATGTATATCTCATACATTAACACTACCTAACTTTAAAATGAATGAGCAATTAGTGAAACTGATGTGCACAATTGTTTGGAACCGTGAAGCCCGCTTGCAAGATGTGTTCACTATTTATTCAGCCAGGGGAGGTGGCGAGTTCAATTGATCTTTTGCTACTGCTGCTTTATGTAATAGAAGACTCCTGACAGTGCCTAAATTTAGGAAATCCATATAGTCATGATTAATAATATTAATGTGGAAAAGATGTAAAACACATTACAAATAATTTATGGTATATATATTTTTAATTAGGTTTGGGCTTTTATGGAGGGTAGGGGGGTTTCTAGCTGCATCATATTCTCATTTCATAGCGCAGCAGCCTCATCGGTTCATGCAAGGTCCGATCCTGTGTGTGTGTCTTTCATTGATTCATTTATTTATTAATTCATTCATTTTCTTTTATCCTATTTTCTTTTCCCATTCCCCTCTCCTCTCTGTCAGCAGCTATGATAATTTGTGAGATTCTTGTTATTTATTCATAAAATATATGATGTTACCTTGTGTGCATATTATTTAAATTGGCATAAATGGCATTGCCCTATAGATCAGAACCTGTTTCTCACTTGTTTTTAACCTGCCAAAGATTTTAAGATGAATCCACCTTCTAGTGTTAATACCTAGTATGTTCTGTTACTTCCAACCTCTGCCGTGTATTTCCGTCATTCTCATTTACTGCGCTCCCAATGCACATTCCTCTTGATACTTCCACCTCCCCACAAAGAGATACCCAAGAGAATTTCTAGGTGATAGTGTGCACATGTGCTTAACTTAACTACGTTTTGCCAGACTGCCCTCCAGAATGGTTATATTCATCTGCATTCTCAATAACATAATTACATGTTTATAACTTACAAATAAGAAGTTGTTTTATTTTTTAATCCATTCATAGTCATAGTATTTTCACATCATAGAGTGGGGATAAACTAGAACAACCATCTAGCAAGTACTATCTCCCTTGATTAAGTCAAGGTCCCCTGATCCTCTAACCCAGTCAACACATGGCATTTTCTGGTTTTCTAACTTTTCCCAACCTGATGACAATTAGGTAATATGTCATTATTGCTTCAATTTGCACTTTCTAAGCACTAATGGACCTGGGCTTTTCTTCATATACTTGCAGTGCTTTTGGATTTTCTCTTCTGTGAATCACCTTTATTTTACTGATTGTCAAGATATTTCTAATTTTTTTCTAGTAGAATATGATTTTAATTAATTTTTATAACAACATAAAATATTAGACATAAACAAAGGTGATAAATTGCGTAGTGCCTGCCAGATATGAGGTACTAGAAAGATACTCATGGAATGAATAAAATTAATAAAAGTCATGAGCTTTTGTGTGATACGTGTTTGATAATACAGTGATCTATAAAATTTCACCAACTGAATAACTGTAAGCAGTAAGATGTTTTTGATGTAATGGTAAATATTAAATATCAACTGAGAAATCATATAACATGAAATTTTGTATTATAAAGATAATAATAGCTTTTGCTAGTTTAGGGAGTACACAAAAGTGAACCTAGAAGTTATGAAACATATACTTGAGAATGTTTTATGTTAATTTTTTAAAGTTCTAGAATTACCTCATTATTGTCTTTTTTTGATGTTTAGTATTAAAGTATGAGATTTTGAGCAACAAATCATCACTGTTGTATGTACAGCACATCCAGACTATTTCTTAGTTATTAGAAGCTATTAGGAAAGGTAATTTCAAGGGATAGAACTGAAGTATCATCTGTGCACTCCCAACCTTGACTGATATATACCACACAATATAATTTTATAATTTTAACATAAAGAAAATACAAAAGTTTACTCATAATATTAAGTAACAAATATCATCATTCATATGTATACTATCTTCCAGTAATCTTTCTAAACACAGTGTAAAAAAAAATCTTAAGATTGAACATACTTACATTCAAACCTGTTAAATGATAAAATACCACTTTATTAACTTCCACAGAGCATAATGACTTTCAACAAATTTTAAGTGCATTTTTGAATTATTTATAAGATTTTATAATTAACAAATATTTTTCAAATACATTGTATTTGAAATCACATATTTAATTTTCACAACTACTAAAACTATCTTATGAAATAAATAAGGAGTGATTTGTTATACCTGTATTTCATTTGTTATTTTAATATGGTTCTTGTAGGATTTGTAGGAAGTCAGATAGTGGAAAGGGAAAGTGTTATTAAATGACTATGTTCAAGCAGTCATCCCCATAGTGTCTCACCTTGGGTCCCAAGCCAGGATAAAAGAATTGGCTGAATCTTTTGAACTGCAGCACTAAGCCAACTCTGGTGGGAAACTGAGGGGAGGGAAAAGAAATTCAGCTGGCCTGTGGTGAGACAGCAGATCAGGTAGTTCATGGTGTCAGGTATATATCTAGGCAAGACCCTGGTTGTCTGCATAATTTTTTGAGCAACTTTATTAACGAAACTAAATAGTTTCCCTTTTTTATAACTAAAAGCATTTTTCCTTTTATGTTTTGCAAATTTGCCCTTTATTTTGAGCTGTAAAGAGCAAACAGGTAAAACCAACAGAAAAAGCATGAAAATATGTGACTATTTCTTTTCATAGAATATGCTCCTGCAGAAATGTGACAATGCAATTTTTTAATTATAACATCATTAATGCTTCAATTCAAAGTCACCTGTTCATAAATGTACTCTTTCTCCTGACCAAAAAATAAACCTGTTTTGTTTTCATCTTTCAGCATGCTGTGTTTTTCTTTAGCAGTGTTGTCACTGTCTTTTTTTACATAATTTTCTCATTTTATGTGTATAACAGCCTGGGATTGTTGAAATAAACCTAAGGCCCACCTGAAGATAAAGTTTTCTTGCAGTAAGTTATAGAACAGTCATTCTTGTTTGTGTTATTGTGAGCCTTTTTATGGACTTCTTTTGCCATTTAACTATAGTGTAAAAGCATTTCCCTTGCTTAATTACAACTGACAATATGCTTTTCAATGTATATCATGATCATTAAAATTTTTATTTTAATTATTATGGATACATAATAGTTGTATATGTTTAGAGGATACATGTGATGTTTTGATACAGGCATACGATGTGAATTAATCACATCAGGGTAATTGGGGTATCCATCACCGCAGGCATTTATCTTTGTGTTAGGAACACTCCAACTGGTTATTTTAAAATATGCCCTTATTGTTGATTAGAGTGACTTTGTTGTACTATCAAATATTGTTCATTCTATCTAACTTTCTAACTATATTTTTGCACCAGTTAACCATCCCTACTTTATCCCCCCTCCCGCTACCCCTCCTAGCTTCTGATAACCATCATTCTACTCTCAGTCTCCATGAGATAAGTTATTTTTAATATTTAGCTCCCACATATGAGTGAGAACATGTGATATTTGTCTTTCTGTGCTTGGCTTATTTCACTTAACATAATGTTCTCCAGTTCCATCCACATTGTTACAAAGGGTAGGATTTAAAGATACAATCATGCCATGATTAGAATTTCCCATTGAAGTTAATGGTGAGCAATAGGGAATTTCACAAAGGCATCCGTGAAACACATTAAAAACCTAAATGTTCAAAAATTATTTCTTTTGATTTAAATTATATCATAGTTATGGCATACAGATATTTGTCTCAGGTAAGATTGATAGCATTCACAAATATTTGGGCACTACATTGGATGGTTTCGTCTAATGTATATCCAGCTCACATGGCCATGTATTAGGACAATGTGAGTCATGCCAAAAATATACCTCTAAATTATTTTGACAGCATATATGAAATGGACCAAAGACATAGATGTAAAATGTTGAGATATTAATGTATTACTCCTTCTTGTATGAAATTATCTTTCTAGATAGAGAGGAAATATAAAATGCCCTGTCCAGGCCAGCTACACAATTTGCAGGACCCAATGCAAAATTAAAATGTGGGCTCTTTGTTCAAACGTTATTAAGAATTTCAAGATGACAACAGTAGACCATTAAACCAAGTGTGGGGCCTTTCTTAGCACAGGGTCTTGTACTAGTGCACAGGTCACAGACCTCTGCAGCTGCCCTTCCTGTAACACTCCAGCTACTCTTCTATGGAATGTCTGACATGCCATGAAGAAAAAGACACAAAGTGGCAATCTCTTCTGCCTGGGGAAAATCAAAGCTACAACAGTTTCTGAAGGGGAGCTCACAAGGAAATCCTAATGACTTTTTTCTACCACGCCCATTCCGTGTTAGAATATAGAAGTTTATACTCTTCCAGTAGCTTGCTCCCCACGGGAAAATTATATTGGTGGTTGTAATTGCTTGGGTTTTTTTTCCTATACAAAATTGGTCTATGTAATATGTATTCAACAATTTCATAGCAGTGTGAACAAAATGCATGCATTTGATAATATTTAATAGATTTTCAAAAGCAAAATTTTTCACATTGCATTAAGTATATTTTATGTGCTCAGGTAAGTTGGTGAGATTAAGCTACATAATGGTTTTGATATAAATGTTCCAGAGAACTTTGAATTGATGTTCTCTGAAATGGTGTGCTGAATTGGTTTTTAAATGCAAAGAAATGGATTCTATGTCCTATGTACCCAGACCAGAGATAGAACACGTTTGATTTTATACCCCATTTTGTCTTTTTAGGAATGCAAGTATTGGAATGGAATGGAATTCCCTTAACTTCTAAAACATATGAAGAAGTCCAGAGTATAATTAGTCAGCAAAGTGGGGAAGCAGAAATATGTGTAAGACTGTGAGTTTTTCCCCATCTTTCTGTTTCCATTTTTTGGCTATTCATGGCTCTTTTAATTTAAAATTGTTAAGGTGGAACCTTTGCCAGTCAGCAAGATTTTCTGTAATTAGAAAATAAAGTAAATACAAGTTTTATAGATTTGTGTTCTGAATCGAAGTTGAAATCATAGAAAGAATTCAGCTAATTTAGTATCAATATCTCTCCTCTTGTCTCAATAGCTCTCCTCTTTCATGCTTTTATTGAAACATGCTTCATTTAAATGAAAGCCTGAACCCACTTAGATTTCATGGATGTGTATAGTATTTAAAGATGAAATTACATTTATTTCATAAAGATTTCACCTTAAATAATCATTTTTATCAGCTCTGACTTTTAACAGCATTGCAAATATATATTGGGTTAGAAGGGTAAGCATGCTTTGGAGTTGCTTTATATCATTAACCACTTCTCATTTATCTACTGAAAAAGAAATTCAAGGTAGTTGGAAAAAAAAATGCCTTTTGTTTCACGTTTCCTCCATATCTTTCTTAATGTTTTGTTTTAATTTTTAGGGACCTCAATATGCTATCAGATTCTGAAAATTCTCAGCACCTGGAACTTCATGAGCCACCAAAAGCTGGTAGGTAAAAGCAATCTGGTTGCCACTGTGCATAAAGATGTAGATGGAAAAGCAGTTTCAGAGGCAGATGTAGTTGTAGGTGAAAATACACACATAAACATAGGTACAGACAAAAGTTACAGTTATAGATTTTTACATATTTATATAATTATAAAGAAAATCAAAAGCATTATAGCTTTTATCATCCTAGAGTAAGACACGTTTGCATGTTAGATCCATTAAAGAACTTCATATTAAATCCTTGCTGTATGAGTTCACAGTTTTAATCCTTTAAAAATAAATTCATTTTCTGAAAGCAATGCATGGAGCCCATTTTTTTGGTCTTATATAATTTTTACTTGTTACTTGTTTTTTTTTTTTTTTTTTTTTTTTTTTTTTTTTTTTTTTTTTTTTTTTTTTTTTTTTTTTTTTTTTGTTTTATTTTTGACATAAGGTCTTGTTCTGTTGCCAGAGCTAGAGTGCAGTGGCCCTATCACAGCTCACTGCCTGAACTCCTGGGCTCAAGCAATCCTCCTGCCTCAGCCTCCTGAGTAGCTGGGACTACAGGCATGCACCACCATGCCCGGCTAATTTTTCTATTTTCTGTAGAGATGGGGGTCTCACTATGTTGCCTAGGCTGTTCTAGAACTCCTGGCCTCAACAGATTCACATGTTGGCCTCCCATAGTGCTGGGATTACATGTGTGAGCCACCATGCCTGGCTGGGTCTTATACAATTTTTAGAAAATACTTTTTAGTATAACTAGGTTTTGAAAGACTTATTCCTGAACCTTTTGATTTCCTTTTTATAATAAAAATCAACATGTAATTTCATAAGTGCATGATGAAATAGATTTAACTCTTAGATAACAGATATAATCTACAAATTTATTAGCTCGATCATAAGATTAAAAGTTATCACTTTTTCCTATGTTTAATAAATTTTTATTGAGCATTTCCTATGTTTACAGCCACAATTCTAGGATTCTGGGTTACTGTGCTAAACAGAGCACACCATGTCCAATAGGAATTGTTATACATTTATGAATGTAAACATACTCATTGAAATTTCTCCCTTAGAGAAGTATGTAAGATTTAGAGAAGGACAAATTAGCCAATCATACAAATTAAGTTCCAGTGGATAAAATAGGATATTGTACCATGCATACAATTTTCTATGTAAAACATTAAAAACATTTTTCTGAAGATGTAATAGTAACTTCAATATCCCTCTGTAATTTAACATTATGTCACTCTTCTCTGAGCCTTCTAGACTTCCTTAGAAATAGATATGTAAAGGTTTAATTAGTTAATTTAGTTTTAAAAGTTTAGCTTATTTTATAAGTAATATCTTACCTTTGTCACCTAGAATTCAAATAGTTCCATGGTATTAATTACCTGTGAAATGGAGAAATATACAAAGCCATTTCATTCTGTTGTAGTGGACAAAGCGAAATCCCCAGGGGTTGATCCTAAGCAGTTGGCAGCAGAACTCCAGAAGGTTTCACTACAGCAGTCACCACTGGTTCTATCGTCGGTCGTCGAAAAAGGATCTCACGTTCATTCAGGTCCTACGTCAGCAGGATCCAGTTCAGTCCCCAGCCCTGGGCAACCAGGGTCACCCTCGGTGAGCAAAAAGAAGCACAGCAGCAGCAAGGTAAGAAGCGTGCAATGTTGCCTCTGCCGTACTTGTTTCCTAACTCCTCGTTCAGACCAGAGATAGGAAATAAAATATCATTGTCTAAAGTCTGTTTCTTGTGATTTCTCATTTCCTAATGATCTATCAAAACAAAAACATTTTTCCTCTTCTGAGTATATAACTGATCAAGATATATCAAGATGATGTATTTCTACATCTCTTAAAATGTTTCAGTAGTTATTATTATGAAGAACTTGGAAAAAATGTCTCATGCTTTATTTTTCCTGGTTCTTTTTCTTTGCTGTTGCATGAATCTGAGCTTCTTTGTGTATAGAATATTAGCTTTGCATCTTTTTGAAAATAAAAAGATGTGTATTACATTAGATTTTATATTTAAGTAAAAAGGCCACAGTGAGAGAATTTAGGACAATAAGACACAAGAAAAATCAGTAACATCACCATTTTGAATTTTATTCCCAATTCCATACTAATATTTTTTTCTTGATGCAAATATTCACTTGAAATAAATGTTTCCAAAGCTATTACCTCAAAGTTGCTGTGGAATTAAAAGGGAACATAAAATTAATTTTTTAGCCTTATAAAAAGCAGATGAAAATGTACACACTTTATAATTTGTCCCTCTTAGGTTTGATTTTTAAGAAAAACTGTCCCTATGGTTAAGAAATACATGGAGGAAAGTATTGTTTTGTTTAAACATGAATAAAGGTTTGTCTTTATGTGGTGAGATATATGGGAGAGACAAGCTATGTTTATGTCAAGTAACTGAACATCAAAAAATAAAGTTCGTTTAACTATAAAAATACAGGTGTCACCAAAAAAGTCCCTTTTATTTAGAAGCAAACAATAAAGGTAGGATGACCTTAATCATTGTATCATAAAATGACTCATTTCAAATTAAATATAGCAAAGCTTCACTGACAAATTAATTTCAAGGACAACTAAATTTCACAATAAGTTTTAACACAGCTACATTTTACCACGTGCAATTATGTGTTAATTTTGAAGAATTGCCTTCTGGAGGTTCTATTTTAATAATCGCTTAAAAATAATTTATACATTAGCCGACTAAAATGCCAACATAATTAGTGCTAGATTCTGTTTTGTAGATGTTTCCATGCTATAAAAATATAATTTGAATGTATTTGAAGACAATTTCTTCTCAAATTTGGCACTTATTATATTATGCAATATTGCTTATATTTAAATTTCTTAATTCACAAACAAAAATTATATCTATCTATCATGTACAAGGTGATGTTCTGAAATATGTATACATTTTGGAATGGCTAAACTGAGCCAATTAACATGCATCATCTCACATACTTATCATTTTTTTGTGGTGAGAACACTTAAAATCTACTTTCTTAGCAATTTTCAAGCATATAATTGTCATTAAGTATAGTTACCATGTTGTATAACAGATCTTTAGAACTTATTTCTCCTATCTAACTGAAATGTTGTACCCTTTGACCAATCCTTCCCTTCCCCTCAGCCCCTGGTAACCACCGTTCTCCCTGCTTCTATGAGTTCAACTTTTTCAGAGTCCACATACAAGAGAGATCATGTGGTATTTGTCTCTCTGTGCCTGAATTATTCCATTTAATATAATGTCTCCAAGTTCATCCATGTTGTCACAAATGACAGCGTTCCTTTTTTAAGGCTGAATAGTATTTTGTTGCGCATATAAACCACATCTTCTCTGCGTATTCATTCATTGATGGACACTTAGGTTGATTCCATCATCTTGGCCATTGTGAGTAGTGCTGCAGTGAACATGGGAGTGCAGGTACCTTTTCAACACACTGGTTTCATTTCCTTTGAATACGTACCTAGTAGTGGGATTGCTGGATCGTATGGTAGTTAGTTCTACTTTGATCTTTTTGAGGAACTTCCATATCATTTTCAATAATGGCAATACCAATTTAGATTCCCACTAATAGTATGTAAGGGTTTCCTTTTCTCCGCATCTTCACCAGCACTTACTACCTTTTGTCTTTTTGATAACGGACAGTCTGATAACAGGTGTGAGGGGATGTCTCATTGTGGTTTTTATTTGCATTTTGCCGGCGAGTGATGTTGAGCATTTTTTCACATACCTATTAGTTCTTTGTATGTCTTCTTTTGAGAAATGTCTATTCTGGTTCTTTGCCCATTTTTTAATCAGGTTATTTGTTTTCTTGCTATTGAGTTGAGTTCCTTATATATTTTGGATATTAATACCTCATCACATGTATGGTTTGTAGATATTTTCTCCCATTCTGTAGGTTGTCTCTTCACTCTGTTGATTGTTTCCTTGACTGGGCAGAAGCTTTTTAGTTTGATGTAATCCATTTGTCTATTTTTGCTTTTGTTACCTGTGATTTGGGGGTCATCTCCAAAAAATCTTTGTTTAGACCAATGTCATAGAGTTTTTCCCTTATGTTTTCTTCTAGTAGTTTTACAGTTTCCTGTCTTATGTTTAAAGCTTTCATCTGAGTTGATTTTCATATATGGTATGAAGTGATTCTAATTTCCTTCTTCATGTGAATGTCCGGTTTTCCTAGTACTATCTATTGAAGAGACTGTCCTTTCCCCATTTCGCGTTCTTGACATCTTTATTGAAAATCAATTGATCATAAATGCATGTATTTATTTTTGAATTTCTCTATTCTGTCCTGTTAGTCTATATGTATGTCTACTTTTATTTCATATCATGTTATTTTGATTACAATACCTTTGTAGTAGATTTTGAAATTGTGTAGCATAATGCCTCTGGTTTTGTTCTTTTTGCTCAAGAGTGCTTTGTCTATTTAGGGTATTTTGTGGTTCCATACAAATTTTAGGATTTTTTTTTTTTCTATTTCTATGAAAAATGTCATTAGGGGTAGATCACTGGTGGTAGCACGGACATTTTAACATTATTTCTTCTAATACATGAGATATCTTTCCATTTATTTGTATCTCCAACTTCTTTCATCAGTGTTTTATCATTTTTAGTGTAAAGTTCTTTCACCTTATTGTTTAAATTTATTCTTAGGCATTTTTATATTCTTGTAGCTATTGTAAATGGGATTTTCTTAATTTATTTTTTGGATAGTTTATTGTTAGTGTATTAAAATGCTACTGATTTTTCTATGTCGATTTTGCATCCTGCAACTTAACTGAATTTGTTAATTAGTTTTACAGTATTTTGGTGGAGTCTGCAGGGTTTTCTATATGTAAGATCATGTCATCTGCAAACAGGGACAGTTTTACTTCTTTTTTCCTTTTGGATGTCTTTTATTTAATTCTGTTGCCTAATTTCTCTGGCTAGGATTTCCAGTACTATGTTGAATAAATGCTTATATTTTTCATGTTGTTAGATTTTTCATATATTCAGTAGTTGTTTAATAACTGCTTGCTAGGTACTATAAGGGGTGGAATACACAATAAATCCAACAGAGTCCTTAATCTCAAATGTAAAACTAAATATTTTGGATTTCAGAGATTTTTTCTATATTAGCTATAAGATACAGGCCCTAGGTTTCCAAAAGGGCCTATATCTTATTCTACTCTTAAATCCTCTTTTGGGGCAATCTTAACCACTATGTACCTTCAAACATCATTTATATGCTTATCATTTCCAATTTTATTTTTAGCTCCTGAGTTATATAGACTGATATTTCTAATCACTTTCTCGGTATCTCCACCAGGAAGACCTAAAGATATGACAAACTATGAAAAACAAAGTTTCCAAATCAAGCACATTATAGTTACCTAAAAGTCTGTCATCCTGATTTTCCTGATTTTAGAAAGTAACGTCACACCCTCCCAGAAAATGAAGCACCAATTTAAGAGCACTATTGCCTCTTCTTATCTTTTCATTCATACTAAATTCCAATCCTATGAATTCAAATTTTCTAATAAGTCTCTAGCAGTTTTCAGTCTTCTCTTACCATTAGTAACTCCACTCACAAGTGTCTTTCTTCCTCTTGAACTGCCCCGCAATGATCAGATCTGTGACACAATGATATGATGGGAGTATGAAATTTTAAAAGATGTCCCTGCTACTTGGAATGTCCTCTGCCTCACCTTGGCCTAGCCTACTGATTCTAAAAGGGCCTGGTCAAATGGTTTTACTGGGGAGATTATTACAGTAAGCACAGTGTTGTCAGATCTTTACTAATAGCCTTGCAGTAGGTATTCTATTTATTAGAGTTTTCAACTCGTTCCTGTATTCTACTGACATTCTGAATGCCACCTCAATGTCAGGAGTCATGCTTGATATCTAAGATACAAAGATGGAAAAATCCCTTGCCTGTATACAATGTAGATCAGTAATTCTTAAAGCATGTTCCCAGTCCAACAGCATCAAGATCACCTGGAACTTGTTAGAAATGGAAATTCCTGGCCCCACTTTTAACTTACTACATCAGAGACTCTGGAGATGGGGCTCAGAAACCTGGGTTTTAATAAGTCCTTCAAGTGAGTGTGAGCCCCTTAAATTTTGAGAAGTGTTGATCTACTTACAGATGAAGAATGACATGTAAAAAAAAAAAAATCAGTGAAGGTATAATGTTAGACATCATTAAGAAGTAGAGCGAGGGCACCTGAGAGAGTGGGATTAAGAAACCTGGTGTTTAAACTAACAAAACAATTTTGGTAAAGGGGGAGAAAATGGTCACCATTCCAAGCAGAGAGTGCAGCATGAAAAAACTTTCAGAAATAGAAAATTGCATGCCTAGCACATAGGTGTACAAAATAAATAGGAATAAGAAAGTAAGTGGAAGCCGAGGTAGCTATAAATTGGAGAACATTATGTATATGCCGTTTCTGGCTTTTACACTACAATTTACAGGTAATGAAGAGACAGCGATTGGATTTAAGCAAAAATGCAGTAAGAATAATAGGAAGTCTTCCTCCATGAAGTCTTTACATATTCTAATCCTTTCCTAAAGCCAGAAGTTATCCTTCCTTCCTCCCTCCAAAGTGTCAGATACTTTATGTGTCTAAGACAATTTATATCTTAATTATAGTTACCTGTTTGGCTTCTCTACCCTCCCAGTGTGCTATAAGCACCTTAGGAGCCAAGAACCATTTATTTTTCTCTAGAGCTCCCTAACCATGGAGTAGATTGGCATGCACAGAACAGTAATAAAATAAATAAATACTTGTAAATTAAAACATCAGTGGTCACTTGTGAGTCTCTGTAATATTATGGGAGTACAAAATATGATTTATTGTAATGTGTTAACTTTTTGGGCAATGATTAGAAGATGAAAATAGGTGTAGTGGGCCAAGTATTAAGGAAATGATATTGACAGGTTTTATGATATGCAGTAATTCTATTCTGTGTCAAGACTGTGAGCCTATGTAGTTTTACGGTATTTTTGCTAAAATGCAAAGTTATAGAGCTACACTCTCCAATACAGTAGCTGCTAGCCTCATGTGGCAATTAAGTGCTAGAAATGTGGCTAGTCCTAATTGTGATCTCCTGTGGATGTGAATTACATGCCAGTATTTCAAAGACCTGGTATGAAAAAAATGTAAAATATCTCATTACAATTTGTATATTGATTTCATGGTGAAATGATACTATTTTGAATGAATTGGGTTAAATAAAATATAATAAAATTAATTTCATTGGCTTAATTTTACATTTTTATTGTGACTACTGGAATATTTTAAATTACAGGGCTCACAACGTATTCTACTGGACAGTGCTGTGTAGACATTACTTAACTCTTGGCAGTAACGCTAATCAAATCTGATTTTTTTAATGTATATATAATACATATGTATATTTTAATTAAAAAATTATTGTCAGTAGATGCTAACACTCTTAAAAAGAGAGGATATTATCTATTCAACTTTATCTTCAACATTAGCAAGTGCTGAGTTTCTTGAAACATTTTTGCTGAAGAAATAAATAATAAATTTAATATTTCTTGACCCATCAACATGTATTATGCATAAAAGGCAATACTTCAATTTGTTCTCCAAATCCTACAATGCTAAAAAAATTTTTTAAGAGATTATAAAAACACAAGTAATTGTCTGATGTTTACATATCCCCGAGTCAGGTAACATAATTTATATCCAAATACATGTTCCTCAGATAATTTAAAGAATTAATAGTGTTAACTTCTTTCTGTTTCATTAAGTATGAGACTGACTATTAAATTATAAAATGTATTAATGTAATAGAATATACTAAAACTAAAATTTTAATTAAAATTAGCATAATTATACATTTAGATGTTTAAACACATCTATCAAGCATTTTAAATAATTGTTCATAAGTAATTATGAAATCATTAATAATATCCTAATTTAAATTACTGCTTCTGAGTAAATGTAGAAAAAATATGAATCTAAATGATTTAAATAAATGTTTAAATTATATAGATTACACACAGAGGTTTTTTTTTTACATATTTTAAATCATTTTAATTGATGCTCTGGAAATCTCAAAATAAAATATTTTTGTTTTAGGTTTCAAATTATATAATTTTTTTCTGAATAAAAGTGTAAGATATTGGATTAACAGAATTTTAATTATCTTGACTTGATAATAAAATACATATATAAAAATATTACTACATTGAGGAAATATTATACCCCATTGCCTGAAATTCTATTATAGATGTGGGGCCAGGGACATTATCTCTCCTTTTGTACAAATATTTCATGGAAATTTAACAAGTCAACAACAGTCATTTATTTAGCAGTACAAATTAGTTTATCAAATCATTTTCTTAGCTGTTTTTAAGGCTTTACTGATAGATATAAGGAACTTATTAAGGAAATGAGAACCTGTATGGGAAGGGATAGAATTTTAATTAAGGAGTGTGAACTAATAGGAAGTGACTGCCTGGGAGGGAAGGGAGCAAGGAGGTGCAGAGCATCCAGTAGAGAAGTGCATGAAAGTACTTTCATACCTCTGTGCTCCTAGGCAGTTCCTGTATAAAAACAGTATCTTTTACATTCCTATATAGATCTTTCAAACCTGTAAATGCTTAAATTAAGTACTTTCACCCCAAGTAGTTCATTTTCTTAAGTAATTGAAAATACAGCTGGTATAAAATTACAACTTCAAAGCAGGCTTACAAAAATGAAAAATAGGTTTATGTATCTATAAAATTAAATATGCATTGAGAAATATAAGTAGACACCATTATTCTAAAGAAGCCAAATGGATGAAATATATTCTCCAGGCAGTGTGCTCTGACCACATAGAAATTAATTTCAGAAGGAAGCTGAAATGATAAATTTATGAAGAGTTTATCTATTAATGTAATATATGTTCTTTAATATTGCAGCCTACTGATGCAACAAAGGTTGTCTCTCATCCAATTACGGGGGAAATTCAGGTATGAAAGATTTTTAGAAGTCATCATTATATTATCTTTTTTATCTGTTTCTTGCCACTGGTCTACTGAAATCGTAAAAACACCATTAGGATCTTTCTTATTCTATAACACATGCAGAATTATAAAGGAAAAGTTCAATTTTATGGGATAATATATTAATAGAACACATGGTTTATGAACTCTAATCAGAGGTCTGGATTGCTATACTTTGAAATCTGCCTGCCACCTTAACAGGGTCAACACATTTTGCACCTCAGTTACTTTATACTTGAATGTATTTCGAACATGACAGACTCTCCTGGAAATTTGAAAGTTCCTCTTTAAGAGTTTCCTGAGTCTAATGGTGTTTTGTTCTTACTTTGATCAATAATTGCTGAATAATTCTTATAGAGAAGTGTTTTTTCATACCATGAGTCATAACCACTTTATAATTTATAAAATCAACAAGAGATTTTTAATGAGGAAAATAGAATAAAAATAGTTTAGATTACTATCTTTTTTAGTTCTGTATGTGTTTCTATATTTGTGTATTATATAGTAATATAAAATATATTTCTTAGTGTGGGTCATAGTAAAAAATATTAGAAAAACTGTACTTTAGGTGATACCAAAAAGTACTTTAGAGTAGATAAGAAATGACACAGAAAGAATTAACACAATACAAAATAATAATTATTTAAAGATAATAAGTTTCAGATAAAGGAAAGAGACTGCCTTAGCTGCATCTCCTACACATTTCCAGAGGAAATTTTTAAAAAAGACTTCACAAAGGATAAAGATTTAAACCAATTTTAGGATAAGCTTAGAGAAAGAGGGAATGTGATCCTGGAATAAGAAATGGAACAAGGAAAGGTACCGCTCTCAGAGAGTAATGAAATGAAGAGGTCAGCTTTGAGATAGGTTGAGACTAAATTAAAAAGAACCTTGACCACTAGCCTAGGGACGTTAGCCAGCATATAATATAGCATGGTCACTAAATATCTTGGAGTAAAAGAGAGACTATTTGAAAAGAATGTGTAATAAAAATTCACGTGGCAGTGGCCTATAAGAAATATTACAAAGGGGAGGACACAAAGACAAAGAAATCAATTAAGTGACTAGCTACACATACGTGTTAAAAAGCAAACATGGTGTGTGAATGTGGAAACAGAGAAAAAGTGCAGAATGCAGGCATCTTGCTAAGAAGAAATTAGCAGAACTGAGCCTGATCACCTACATACTCCAGATCTTGCTGTCTCTGCTGTCTCCACTTCTAGAAAGCCTCTGTTTCACCAGACCTGATCTTTCTTCATTTCACAAGCAGCAAAGAAAATGCTAGAATTTCTGATTTTTAATATCTTTCTCTCTCTCTGACCACTTTTTTTTAACTTCTGTCCTTGTACTAATATTTGCTGTGTTTCTTTTTTGTTGTTGTTTGTTTTTATTTTACTTTGCTCTCATTCAAGAGCAAAGATTTAATTGTAGTTAAAATTTACCTTAGCAATATTTGTTCTTAACTCTTGGGATATTTTCTTAAGTCAGTGATTTCAGTTATTATTATTATTTTCTTTTAGCAATACCTCATTCCGAATGAATCCTTATGTAGACAACCAAGCCATGAATCTGCCAGCACTGGAGCTGTTGCGGTTGAGAATTGTGGGGGGCATCCCGTTTGCTCCCAGAATTGACCCTGAGCACCTCCAGGTGTTCTCTATGGCCATACAGGGCCGATTTTGAAAAGCACGCTCTTGGGGTAGCCTACAAGCTTTTATTTCAATAAGAAATAGTTGTGATGCTTCATCAGTTAAAATTGGACTCCAAGGCTGGCAGAGAAAGGAGAGAAGGGGGAAGTATTTCTCCTTAACTAAAGATTTGGAAGCTGTTCTAAATTTCAGTGATATTAATTGCAGATGATTTCATAATCTATATTTTATTACCTCATGATAGCACACAGTTACTGCATTATGCCACACAGCTCTAAACTTCCCATTTCTCCTCTTCTTTAACAATGCGTTGCTTTATTTTTCCACATTTATGGTCAGAGAGACTCTAGAGGCTTTTCTGAATTGAGACAGGCAATTAAAGATTCATTTTTCTGCCAGGAAACATAATCAGATCAAAATTATGCTAAAATGAGGATTTATTTTAATTATGAAGTTTTAAATGAAAGTGTGACTCATTGAAGTTACCCTGTTTTCAATATAAGCATAGCATGTCTGTTTTGTATGGATTATTTTTAAAAGTTAGTATTTTTCTTTATGCATTTTCCCTTTGAAATATAGATCACTTCCTTTTTATTATTTGATAAACAAAAATAACATAAAACAGCATTAAGGTTTATTCTAAATGATGCCACAAGAATCTTTCAATTGTGAAAAAGAAAAAATATTTAACTCAATTATTTTGATTATACAGGCTTCTCAAATATTTATTTGAATTACAAGTCTTTTACTATTCAGTCACAATTGTGCAATAGCCAATAAGCATCTAAGAAGCAATGCTTCTTTCTTTTTCAGCTTCTAAAATTAAAAAAAACAAAACAGATTTTATTTCCCTAATCTCTCACTTTATTAGAAAAGCAGGCACAGAAAAAGAAGCTACAGGTTTAACATCAGATAATATAATATAGGAAGATGTAAAATCTATGCATTCTTAAATATTCTTACATTTTAGTACTGACAGCTTTATCTTTAAGTAACCATTCCACCTGCTGCTAATTATTTGGCAAAATGCAAATGACAATTTATGATAAATTTACCAATTAGTTTTCAAAATTCTGGTTAATTGTAATCGTGAACGTTAACAACATTTACTATTTTCCTAAGAGAAGAAATTTAATTTAAAAATGTAACTAGCATTCACTGTATGATTTTCCTTCTAAATAAATTTTAGACAAGCCAGGCCTTTTCACTGTGGAAAGAATGAACAGCATGTTTATGGGAATTAAAATGTGCCTGGGGGCTCCCAATTAAATTAGACATTAATTGGTCTGTTCCATTTCAAATAAAATGAAAATGATGCTTCTTACAAGAATTTTAAAAAACATTGGCAAAATATTGAATGACAGTGTATAACATATTTTTTTAATAATGGAATATTTTTCTGTACCCTAAAGCTTCAAATCAACTATGATCTTGGAAATCTTATAATACATATTCTCCAAGCAAGAAACCTTGTCCCTCGAGACAACAATGGTTATTCTGACCCTTTCGTTAAAGTGTATCTTCTTCCTGGGCGAGGGTAAGTAAAGAAACAATGTCTTCTAAGTATCCTATGGTTTAAAATGTAGTATAGTAGCAGAGTGCCTTCCAGCCTCTTCAAAGTCTCACCTTAATTGAGTTTATTATCTTTTCCTTAGTTTTCTCCACACGTCTTATTTATTTATTTACAATTAGTAGATAAGGTGGAATTAAAAATTTGTAATTAAGCCTTAAAGGGTTCTAGAAGAGCAATGATAATAATAAAATTAGCCTCCAGGAGAGCAAATCAGCAGCATTTCAATTCTGGAAACTACTCTCATGAGGGATGATCAGTCAGATTGACTGTGAAATCATTTAAGGACTTGTTTGTGGCAGATTTAAAGAATTAGCTTACCAGTCCCAAATTTATTTGAGAAACCAATGTTCAAGGACTCACAAGTTACTGTTTATTTTTATAGGATGTGTGTGTTATCCATTATGTTAGATGTTTATTAAATGCCTTCCTGATGTATCCTTATTTATATGAATATTTCCAAATCAATGTTTTAAAAATAATTTTAAAAAGTTAAATTTGAAGTATTGACTTTGGTAAATTAAAAATATCTCTTTGAATCTCTTTTGTGATACATAATTGGAGATATTTAATTTTCACATAAGAAATGCAAATTGCTGAGTTCTAGTGCATAAATCTCAGTACTCAAGGATCATTTCAAAACAGTGATTTGGGCTCTACAAATTATACTTTATCTGAACAATTTATATTAGCCAAATTAGCATGATGGATACATGAGTAATCAACATATAGAGGTATAATAAAAAGAATTCTGGATTGGTGATTTGAAGAATCTGGTTTTATTTTTTTGTTCATTGTTTTTTTAATTTGGCGAGTGACATTTGAATCTTACTTTTTGCTTGGAAATGTTCAATGTGGTACAGAAGTAGAGAGAACAGTATAATGGCTCACTATATACCCACCACTCAGCCTCAAGAGTCATCACTTACTAATCAATCATGTTTCATTTTTATCCTTATACACTCCCTCCATCAAAATTATTTTGAAGTAAATCTCAGCTATTGTAATTTTTATGTAAATATTTTGGTATATATTTCTGAAAGATGATTCACTTTAAAATAATCTTACTACCATATATAACCATAATAATTTTTAAATTTTCAACTAATTCCTTAATTTCCCCAGGTGCCTCAATATTTTCCTAGTTGGTTTGATGACCTAATTGATACTTATAGAACATGCTACCGATCAAAAGCAAATTACATATTCTTTTTCAAGTGCACATGGAGCATTCACCAAAATAGACTGTTTTCTTGGCCGTAAACGACCCTCAGCAAATTTAAAAGCATTGAAATTATACAAAGTGTGCTCTTTGACTGTAGTTGGTTTGTTTGAACTGGATCCAAATTACAGTTATACACTGCATTTGAATCTGCTGCTTACTAATTATATCACCACGGGCAGATCACCAATTTCTTTGAGATTCTGTTTCCTTGTCGATATTGGGAGCCAAGGTAGGCAGAATCATAATTTTTAGTTTGTCAAAACTGAATTAGATAATATCAGAAAATAATTTGAAAATTGCCAGATGCTATATCGAATTCAGTATACAGCCTTTAATTTCATGCTCCCCAATAATATTATTTAGAAACTTGGAATTGTTGGTATGGTTACTCTTGTTTTAATGTACTGAACATTTTGAAAAACGCTCAATAATTTTTACATAGAGATTACAGTTAGTCACATAACCCAGGAAAGGAGAGTTTTTATTTTATGTTAATTAATTTACATCTATATATAGTAGTTGTAACTATAATTTGGCAACATCTTTTAAACTGAGTATAACAAAAATAACAATAAAAACAACAAACCAATAACTCCATTCTGCCTTTGATTTGGGTCATTTGACCTCCAGTGTTATTTAATGATGATATTATGAGACAAGAGAAATTACTGTCAAGTATTTGATTCTAATTACCAGTTGCTAATGAGTGAATGAAAATAAAGCACTGTCATTTATTTTTTATCTTCTCTAATAATATACTAGAGTATCATCTTTACACAATATGGGAGTACCTATCTTTTATTTATTACAGGACATATTTCAACTAGAATATTGCAAACTTGAATAACCAGAAAGGACAGGCAGGTAACATGAATATGGCAGTCCATTCTGTGATGATTGACAGGGAATGGTGGGAAACGGAGAGTAAATGCCCCACCTAAAGCTATCCTCATGCAATATGTCAAACAAAACATCCTTGCTGGGTGAGATCTCACTCAAAGGCAGTTAATGAATATGCTGCTCCTATTCAATTCTTAGCTCTTTCATTAAATTATTCCTAATTACTACAGTGGCCAAGGTGTTGGGATTTATTATATCTGTGAAGTATTATTTCACTGTAGTTCTAAGATTTTTTTCTGCCCCATGTCATTTATAGGTTATGGTATAGCTCCTCTAATTATACTATTCTCATATTTTCTTTCTTAGTTCTGTTCCTAACTTTTTTCTCCCTGTCTTTCCTACTTTCCTGTTGTATCCCTCACTCTCGCTCTTGGAATCAATGCAGTCAAGTCATGGTTGTCCAGAATGCAAGGTAGAGTTGGTTCTCCTTCAGTGTCAAGCTATGTTGTTATTTCTAGAATTATACTTTTTTTTTGCTTTTTTATGTACATTCACTTGCACTTCAACTTGGGCTGTAACTTTTATTTTTCCACATTTTGTTATCTATTGAATCGGGCCTATAGCAATTGTTCTAACAACATTTCTAAATAGCTTTAGCAGATGTGTACAAGAGAACACAAAAAAGTAGAAAATATTAAAAGCATAGAAAAGATGAATAAAGAGTAACACCCTGAGAGTAGGTGCATAACTAAGGTTTTTATTTATAATCTACTCACTAAAACTTATTTAGCTTCTCATATGATAATCATGGCTTAAGTTCTTCTGGGTCATCTATTACAAATAAAAATATTTATACTCTTCAAAAGAAATTAACTGATCTTCTGGATGTCCAGTACTAGGTGTGTATCTCATCTTAAAAACAATAGGTGTCTGATCTTTTTCTCCTCACTTGAACCTGATATTGAAACATTTTCATTCGAATTTCTGCACCACAATATTATTGCTATGCAACATAGGATGCAATAGTCTGCTTGCCATAGTATATTGGCAGCAACATAAGAGCATCCTCCTTTGTTTTAAATAGTACGAAAATGTTTTCTGATGTGGCTTATAGCAAGTTGCATCATTACATTGTCAACTAAGGCTATCCCTTGATACACAGCCAAAAGCATTATTTTGTACATGTCCTTATTGTATTATCAATTTAATGTGACATTTAGTTGGGAAGGTAAATCATGCAATAGGGTGATAAGGATTTTAATCCCACCCAGATTGTTAATGATATAGCATTTGTTTTTGTCTGTGACATTAAAATTTGACATCTTTCTTAATCATGACAAGGTATCACCCAAAAGAGGCTGTTTCTGATTTTTAAAGGCATAAATATTTAAACAGTTCAAACAATAGGATGGGTCACCACTGCCTTTTGGGTGACTAGAAACTTTTTGTTTCCTTGCAGCCACATAATTATCAAAAATAGTGAAATTTGACACTGTAACAGATTCCTTGTAATGACTGGTTCCCTCATCACAGACACAATCCAGATCTCTCCTGTTGATATGCAAAATTGGTTTTGTTTCAAAGTGACAGTGTCATTTTTAGAAGAGACATTATCAGTCACATTATTCAGAATCTCCCTGTCTTCTCTCTGGAGAAAATAGGGGCAAACTATCAGAATGACAGTGATTATATTTAACTTTAAAAAGGGCATATTGGGTAAATGTAAATAATGGTTAAAAGAGTCTGGGATGTCTTAGGTTACTATTTAAAAGATCTAGAAGTCACTTTCATTATATCTTGAGAATTGTCGATATGAGAGGGAATTATATTGACAAGGTACTGATATTGCAAGTTAGATTATGGAAGCCAATTAGTGAAATCCTTAAGAATTTGGGTTTAAAGTTCAACCCTGACACTTAGAAACTGTGAGATTTCTCTGAAACTAGTTCTTCCTCTGCTAAACAGGAATAATAATAGGCTTTTTGTGAAATACAGGAAGTAACACATCAAAATGATAAGCATAGGCCAGGTGCAGTGGCTCACGCCTGTAATCCTAGCACTCTGGGAGGCCGAGGCGGGTGGATCGCTCAAGGTCAGGAGTTCGAGACCAGCCTGCAAAAGAGCAAGACCCTGTCTCTACTAAAAAATAGAAAGAAATGATCTGGACAATTAAAAAAAAAAAAATATATATATATATATATAATTAGCCGGGCATGGTGGCACATGCCTGAAGTCCCAGCTACTCGGGAGGCTGAGGCAGGAGGATCGCTTGAGCCCAGGAGTTTGAGGTTGCTGTAAGCTAGGCTGACGCCATGGCACTCTAGCCCGGGCAGCAGAGTGAGACTCTGTCTCAAAAAAAAAAAAAAAAAAAAATGATAAGCGTAATGTCTGGCACATAATAAGCTTTCAATAAATGGTAGTTGCTATTATTATTGCTAGTAATATGTCAGTGTCATGTAACCAATGGTCATTTTCTGCAAAAAAGATACAGAATGCTTGGACTACTGAATTACACTAAATTATTTAACACTAAATAGAAAACCAAACAACTTTTCTTTAATAATAAAAAGATAATATCCTTCATTCTTAATTTTTTTTTAAAGTCATATTAACTAACAAAAAATTACACTAAGTCAGTTTTCTCATCTTTCATTTCCTCTTCCCACCCTTCGATCAATATATTTATGTGCTGAAAGGCCAAATGTCAGGCAAGATGAGATGAGAGAATGACAGAGAGTTCATGAACTCAATGCTTGCCCCTGGATAATTAAGAAATGGAAATGAGCATATATGAAAGGTCTCATTCTAGTTTTCCCTCATTATACTACTAGGCAAAGTGTAAATCTTTTCTCACTCATGAGCTTTTGTGATGATTGTGACTAGTTTTAGCTATCATTGTACCTGGAAACCCAATTCCTGGCTGGACTTTTTCTAAACAGCGTTATTAGCATATCAAACTATTTCCTGTGGAACCTATATAAGGCAGGTAGAGGTGTTATATGTATTTACAATATGATGTCCAAAACTTATTTTACTTCCATAGATTTTAAAGGAAAACAAAAAAGTATAAGCATGTTTTAAGGATCCATTGAACATTTATTTTGCACAGACTAAGTGCCAGACACTGTGCTGGGTGCAGGGATTCGAGTTGGCCATAGTCTGCACCATCAGGGAGCAAAGAGGAAAATAAATGCACAGGCAATAAACACACCATTGCACAGAAAAACAGAGCTGACAAAATGAGATGTTTTCTGCACTTCTTTCTAAATTAAGGGAAACAACCTCAGAGGAGTAATTTTGAAAAAAAAAATTTATAAAGTGTATATAATATTTATGTAATAAGTATATGTAATATACATGTAGTGGTTCCAATAAAGGAAAAGGAAAACAAAAAAAAAATTTTTTAAATGAATACCTTCAATGTTTTAGATAATTTGATGAAAGTAAATACACCAAAAAGCCATCATATTCCATTCTTCTTTCTCAGTTTTTCTTTTGAAATTAAAAAGGGAAACATGAAAACTATTTGCTGGTTTAAAGTAGAATAATTGAATTTCTTATATTTTCTTCTGAAAGCCTTTAAAAGTGTATCTACCTATGACAAAATGGTAAATAAAAACAAATGAAAGAAAATGAAAATCTGTGAAAACTTCAAGGGGGTAAAATTTTAGATTTTACTTTTTGGTAAGTTCTGTGTCCCATCTTGATGAATTGACTTTTTATTTTTCCTTATTAATAAACTTCTTTTATTATTAGAGATGGCCTAATTGTCCTAATGTAAAATCATTAATGTAAACTTCCTACAGGGTAATATAGTGTGTTCACCAGACAAGGAAGGAAAAGTGGAAGAACTCCACTTTTTTCTCAGCCTGAATTTATGTTCACATTCAAAAATCCCCCTACTAACTTGCCCAACTTCGACTTGTAAATCCACAGATTTCAATATGGTTATGAGAATTTTGGAGTTTTCAATTGTGTAAAGTGGCAGCACAACCCATTGAATTCATACACAAAATAGTCAGTACATGGTGGTTATAAAACAAATGTTATTGAGGGAATGGATTTGTGCGGCCAGATCTGCGATCAGGAAATGCAAGTGCAGAAAAATACTGCAAAGAATTTCACTGGTGTTTACATAGGCCAGTCAGGGTTGTGGAGGGGGGCTCTGGACAAGCTGTGTTTACTTTCATTAATCCTAGAGGCAATCGATGCCTTGGGTCTGGAGAGAATTGGAGAATCAAACTCATTAATATGATTAAGATAATCTATTAAAATAAATATTTTAATTTTTTTCCCAATCACTTTAGGTTATTTCTGAAGGAACCTGGTCAAGAATCTATATTATCTCTAATCGTTCCACAACACTCATTTAGGATATATCATTCAGAATTTCTTTTGGCAACTCTAAAAATGACTTAATTTTTTAATTAATATGATTTATGTGTGTATGTACATGCACATTATACGTAATTTATATGTATAAAAATATATATTTAAGTTGAGGTGGAGTACTTTAAATTATAAAAAAGAGAAACTAGACAGCTAGTGAAGCCTACAATTAAGAAAATAGATGGATTAGTCAGATTTTATGATAGGCCTAATCAATTGAGTTTATATAATGTATGTTTGAGAGCAAGAAATCAGATTCTCTCTGTTTGAATCCTGGGTCCTACCAGTTAAATAACTATGCGACTTTGCCAACGTGCCTTAATTCCTCTGAGCTTCAGTTTTGTTGGACTTATAAAATGGAATCATAAATAATACCTATCTCATAGGGTTGCTTTTGGGGAGAATTAAGTGAGTTAACACATGAAAAGCACTTAGAATTTTGCCAGAGAAAAGTAGGAATTTAATGTTATTATTTTAATGTACTTTATAAAGTACTTATCATGCATGAATCAAATATATAATCACCTGTCAACACAATTAAGTATTTGTAATAGTACATCTTAATAAAGATGTTCAGTTCCCAGTACAGAGTTAGCATTCAATAATTTTTGCTAGGTGTGTAAGTGAAACAAATGATTAAATGTGGATATGAAAAATTTTAGTAAGAATTATTCACAGGTATGGATTAAGAAGAGATAGTGACTGATAAATCTTTTTGAAGACATTTCAATATTGCAGACTATTTTAATACATATTGACATACCCAGAAATTTAGCGAAAGTACATGAGTTTGCATTTCACATTAAGTTCTATCTTGTTAAATAAATTGTCTGCATTAAATTTTTTAGAATTTGAAAAAAATAATTTTCCTACTGTTCACTATATTATGATTCTTATCCTTAATATGGCTTTCCTTTGATCTCACCACCTTGATAACTAAGTCTAAAACAAATAGAAACTTTAAAAATCATACTACCATATGTTTGTTTTCCAAGTATACCTGCTTATAGGAATAGCCATGTAGCAACCCAAGTTTGCTATTCACTTAAAAGTGGTCACATTAATTCTTCCTATGTCATGATTAAAAAAATCAAAAATATAAAATTTAAATGGAATAGCTTACCAAAGCTTACTAATTTTTTAGTTTTTATTATAAAATATTTGAAACTTACTGAAAATTATAGAAAATACCCTAACAAATACCTGTGTGCATGCCACTTTTATCAAATCTTAACATTTTGCTATATTTGCTTCAGATGTTTTTGTGACAAAAGATATTTTACAGGTATCCTAAAACCCTCTGAAATCACTTCCATGTCCACCTAAAAAAAATCCCACTAAATTAAATTTAATATTTATAATTTATAAGTTTCTTATATTAATATATATGTATGTCATATAAACATGTATATAATTTATTGTATTATTTCATATAATTTTATCTATATCATGATATCTTACTATATCCTTCTGCAAATTTTTGATCTAGAGTTTTTTCAAGATTTATCTATCTTGATATATGGAGGTTTATTTAATTCATTTTAACTGCTGCTTACTATTTCATTGAATCAATATCATAATGTATTTATTCATTCTCTTATTGACTTACTATTAGGAACAATATTGTAATGAATGATTTTGAACAAATTTCTTGTGTACAGGTGGGAGAATTTCTCTAGAGTAGATGTGGAATTAGTAGGAGTAGAGTATTCTGGAAGTTTGGGTAAATAAACTTAAACTTCATTAGATACTGACAAATTTATATAAAAAGTGTGTGTACAGACTTATACAGTACTTTCTGTCCACAGATTATAAGAGTTCCTCTTCCTTTAAATTGTTGTCTGTACATTTCCCCGAAATTTTTTGCAATATATCTGGAATGACAGAATTGTCAAATCTTATTCTTATTTGTATACACTTAAAGAGGTTGGTTAGAAGTGAAAAGAGTGTCGCTTTATTTCTTAAATTGTTTTCAGTTCACAATGGCTGATATGTGAGATTTTATGAGACAAACTCAGTGGTTCTCAGTCTTGGCTACACATTAGATTTACCTGGAAGTTTTCAAAAATCCTAATGTTCAAGCCTCACCCACATTAATTAAATCAAACTTTCCTTGGGGTGCAAGCAGAAGTGGGAGGGATTTGGATGGAGTTTGAACTGCTCCACCTCGCACCTCAGATCCCCAGGGGATCCCGTTATACGGTCAGTATCGGGAATTACTACCCTTGCACCTGTCTGGTAAGAGCATAAAACCAGAGAGACAAGAGAAATATTTGGCTGTAAGGCATCTCTAAAAGTAGATGGTAAGCTGGAGTTTGATTCTCAGTAGCTTTATCTAGAATATATATGTAAATTAATGGCTGCGGAAAATGTATTAGGCATTCCAGGATAGGGCAATGCCTGAGATCAGAAATTGAGCAAGTTAGTCTGGCTATAGTTTGGATTAGAACTACAGATTACAAGGGTCAGGATTCAGTCCGTTTAGGGAAAGGCAACTTGTGAAGTGCAAACGTGTATCAGGACCCCCAACAAATAGGTTGGTTTTCAGGACTCTAACGCTCACCGGAGATGAAGAGTTATCTAGGACCTGAGACATAAGCCCAGGCAGAAAATTGGGAAAAGGCAGTGATAATTTAGAGAAAGGCCTTGCCTGTGTGGGTACCGTTTGCTAATAGCAGATAGCAGTAATCTAATTCCAGCCCTTTCAGCTGGCTGGTACCAGCTATAGATGTTCTGCCACACTTAATTAGGATAGGTTTTAAAAATAAGTTCTTTTTAAATATGTGGAATATAGGCTTCTAGCTATTGCTTAGAGAGAATGGAAAAGTCAGGGATTAACACAAATGCCCCAAGTTATAATGAAGGAGGAAAGATTTTGATTTGGTTCATCAATTGTAACATAAGCTATTGCCATAAACCAAGAATTTATATTTAATTAATTGCTTTAAAACTACATTAAATATCATACTTTACCAAGACTGTCAGAATGTGCTTTAAATATTAGGTAACAAATGTTTATGGAATTTCAGCTTAGGGTGAAAATAACATCCATTCTTCATCTTTTTCTCAATCAATACAATCATTAGAATTTTTTTGTAGAAAAATATGAATTAAAAGACCATTTAGTTTTCCTGCCATGATTAGATGCAAAACTGTAGCAAAGTTAAGTACCAAATTATTATTTGTAGGCAAGAAGACATTGATGTTACCATATAGTTCACTTAATTATCTCCTATACTCAGGAAAGACTGAGATTTCTAGAATTACAGTATAGTTAGAACACCTATGGGCATTTCTTTTAAAAAATAATCATTAGGGCAAATAAAACTAAAGACATCCAACATATTTTAAAATTGTCATTGTGCATTCAACTTAAAATAAGGCTTAAGACATAAGGACGATGAGATGACTATATGTGTCTTGAAACAAAATATCGTCTTGAAAAGTGTGAATTCCTTCAGTTTGACTGTGAAGTCATCAGTTAAGGTGAATAACCAAGATAACTCTTTCTTTTCTTCCAATTCAGTGCTGAGTACAAGAGAAGGACTAAGTATGTTCAGAAAAGTCTTAATCCTGAGTGGAATCAAACAGTAATTTATAAAAGTATTTCCATGGAACAGGTATGTAATGACTATTTCTAGGTGACAGATTTAGACTAACATAAGTGTAGTATTAACACAATTATTCAAAGATTGGGACCCATATAAATTTTGCCATACAAAGAGTTGCATAAAATACATGTAAGAAATGTAGCCAATGAAAAGATATAGGTGAAGTTTAAACATAGGGTAAAAGTAAATGTGCACATTTTGACAAAGCAGCCAAAAAATAAACAAACAAATAAAATAAGAAGACCAGTGGAACATTTTCCATTGATTATTTCAAAATTTAAAATTTTCAATTAGACCGAGCCATATTTGTCATATTTGGGGGGAATGTATTTTCAACCAGCTGTATTTTGATTTTCATTAACAGTACAAAGGAAAGAAATAAGATTCAATGAATAGAAATATATTACTCTATCAGACAACATTTTAGGAACTTTTCTCGTTTCTAAATTGAGGCCTAAACTATACAGAATAAGGCAAAATGGTGACTAGTGTAAAGGATTATCTCCAGAAATAAGTGACTCTAGGGTAACATTTCATCAATCTGAAAATCTACACTTCCTAACTCTGCAGGAGTAACAGAAAATAACTGATAATTTATAACATTGAATTCAGAATGAAAAAATTACAAATAGAACAGGAAGAAGGCATCCATGTAAAACAATTTATAAAGCAGTTGTCTTTCAAAATGAGGCTTTTATTTTGTCCTCTGGTAGATTAATTTGATTATAAAGTTGAAGCTGAATATAAATTATAATCTGGGTTCTTGAATTTAAAATAAATTAAACTCATCTACAGAAATCAGACAATACTACTATGTTTTTTGGAAATTATTGAAACAAAACATTTGCAATCTATGAAATTCTTACATTTAAAGAGTATTTAACAATTGTGCTTTCTATTTTCAAAATGAGGGAGTTAGAACAATAGGAAATGAGTTGAGTTACCATTTTGCTCACAGAATACTAAGGTCCCTTATAATCAAACTCTAGATTGAACTGCAAAATCACTGAAATTTAAAATAATATTTAATGTAAATCCACATAGTTTTAGGTAAAATTTCCAGTATTTTTACATAAATGGAAAGGGTATAAGGAAGTGAAAATAAATATGTCTATTATATAAGTGTAGTAAAAATTTGCAATGGAAAGATGGGTTTAATGAGATTTTTATTTGAACTGTAGCTCAAGAAGAAAACACTGGAGGTGACAGTTTGGGATTATGATAGATTTTCTTCCAATGACTTCCTTGGGGAGGTGAGCCTCTGATTTCCTTTCCCTTATTTGCTGCCATTTAAAACCACCATAAAAAGCATGATGCAATGCATATTTTTTAAGTTCATAAGAGTCATTTCTGAATAAAATCCTTTGGCAGGTAGAATTTATTTCCTGATTTACTCTTTGAATACATGAATAGCAACTCAAGAAATGGTTTTTATTCTATTCCTTGATGTATTTTATAATAATTTAAAAAATTAAATATTAATTGTTTCAATAGGAAGATATATAATCGTGCTATGAGTACAAATGAGATTTGAAGGTAACAAATTTATTATATTATAAAAGGAGCTGGAATTTTAAGTATGTATTTCCAGGTTCTTGAATTGCTATTCCTCACTGCATGTATGAATGACTTGATGTGACATTTTGTACTGTTATTTATGATTAAGTATCCTGAGAAAAATAGAAAAATCTCTCAAATATTTTAAGAAGCAAAAGTAGAAGTAGGAGAAAGCAATAAAAATATTTATATAAATGTGTGAGGAATCAAAATAACCTAATCATGAAACTAGTAGAGTGATCAGAACTCGTGAATTTTTTTGTCTGTTATGTTTCAAAAATATGTATTTTGTTTAGTGCTCTGAACAGAGCAGAAATTATGAATGATATTTAATATAAAAAACCTAAAACCTACAAAATATGATATCCTTTTGATAGAGACTATAAAACGGTTGTGTAATCGAAGTGATAATGAGGGCTTGTTTGGTTTTGAAGACTCTGTATATCTCTTTTCACCAAAACTAGACCATTTGACCTTCATCTTCAGGCTCCATCCTAGTGCAACCACTTGGACTAATCTTGAACTTAGGTAGGGCTACTCTAAGATACGGTATTACATCTGACTTCATGTCTAATTTCAAAAAACTGACCTATTGAAGTCCTTCTAATTTATTGTCTTCTTATGTTTATATGAGCCTAGAGCATATATCCATTGGGGTGGTTTCCATTTCTTTATACATTATCGAAGCTAAGATGCCAGCAACTGTAAAATGAACCGTTATTTGTATACCACTAAGAAAAAAAAAATGCTGCCAATTAAACCGTGACACAGTGCTTTCTCATCATCCGTTGTTAGATCCCTATTTCAAATGTAAACTAAGTGTGTTTTAAATTAGAAGAAATAAGTTAGTAATTGCAGATTATCCATTCTTTTCCATTTTGTCCCTTTTAAGATTGAAAGCAAACATTTTTCAAACTTGCTAGCCAAGTTTAAGACTAGAATGAGTTCTTATAACAGAAAAAATGTTTTGTTTTATGAAAACATTGACTTGTAACTCTTCCTTTTAACATCATATCCAAATAATTTAATTAATAGTCAAAAATTTTATATAGTTCAATTTAATCATTTATCAAATATCTGATATGTGCAAGACATTGTTTCTAATATCATGGATGAAGAAAAATGAGAAAGATAGCATCATCCTCCTGAAAGATTATACTATATCCTTTGTTTTATATATCCTTGAATAAATTTTAGATCATAGAAAATAGTATTGAATACATTATAGCTTAGTCCATAAATTTCATTGATTTATTATACTTTATTTTCAGGTATTGATTGATTTATCTAGCACATCCCACCTCGATAACACTCCAAGGTGGTATCCTCTCAAAGAACAGACTGAAAGCATTGATCATGGCAAATCCCATTCCGGTCAGAGCAGCCAGCAGTCCCCAAAGCCATCTGTTATCAAAAGCAGAAGCCATGGTATCTTCCCTGACCCATCGAAGGGTAGGAAATATTTTAAGTAGAAAAAGTTTCTTGTCTGTTTGTTCATTCAGTATCTTCTTGAATGCAAATACCTGTATATTTAATATATATTAAAGGTCAGATGCTATTGGAAAATATTTAATATAATATAATGTAATGCAAAGAGTGATGGATGTGGAATCAGGAGAAATGGGCTTTAGTCTTAGATCAGCACATACTTAGGTATATGACTCTGTAATCTTCACTTCTTGGACTCTCCATTTTTCAACCTGTGAAATGGAGGAGGCTGGGCTGTATGAGCTATTTAGGTTTATTCCTCTCAAAATCCATGATAACATGGTTTTAGAAAATGCATTGGGATATTTGATTAAAAAAATATAAAAATCCCTACCAGTTCATAAACTAGACATAATCATCATTACTATTTATGTATATTCCTTCTAATTGTTTGCATCTTTGTTTATAAAATATAGCCTTATCCCATAAATATAATCTTGTACGTTCCTTTTCATCTGTCATATAGATAATATTTCCTGTATCATCAAAACAATTGGTATGCTGAAGTCTACTTAAGTCTTTTCTAAATGTTGGACTCAAGCCAATTTTTTAACTATTATTATTATTTTTTAAATAACAGTGCCATACATTGGGTTTGGCCATAAGCACAGCATGCCTATTCAAATAAGCTTTTCCTTTGGGAGGTTCATTACCACTGTCCTAGAATGTGGCATTAATCCTCATTGTCAGCTGAGTTACTGCCTGTATATGATAACCATGTGGTATCTTATCTAGATATACTGAATTATATTACATATAATCATATTACATATAATTTTCATATTGGACTTGAGTATTGCTTCCTTGTCTCCTTTTCTCAGAAAGTACACCAAATTGGAAAGTGGTTCTTTGTACATGAGAAGAGAATGAATCATAAGTGCAAGTGTTCTAGGAGATGGGAAACTGAGTCCATATCCAGTAGGCCATTGAGTTGAATGGTAAACCTCTGACTACTATGAGTGCTATAGATTATTTATGAATGAGTTTCATAGATCATTTATGGATTCTACATAGCCATGTCAACTCTGCCCCGCTTAACATTCTACAAGATCATTAGTATAAAGACCTCTCTCTCTGTGACTACCTTAGGAAATGAATAATCTATACATTCTCTAAAATTGTTTGAGATAATGATTCTACAATCTCCACATTTAATATGTCCTAGTGACTCACACCCCTTCATCCAAGAAGTCACTATGTTTTTACTCAAAACTCCCCCGGTGGCAGTACAACTATTGTCTCCTCCCTGACCTCTAGTAGAATTAGCAGAGTTACTTGGTGAAAAGAAAAGTTAATACAGTCATTACTTGAGGCTAGTTAGAATATATTTCTCTTTGCAAAGTTATCTCTTCTCATGACTATCATCCTTTTGCTTTTCCTCCCAAAAATTGTTTCCTAAATGCTTAATCACACTTCTGAATGGTGAGCAGTTGCACAAATGAGCCATAAAAGACACAGAATTAACATAAATCTTAGACAGTTTCAAATTATATGTATACCAAGCTTGACAGGAGGAATGCTGGAGCAACTTTAATTCGTGTTTTACCCTTTTGTAACCAGACATGCAGGTTCCCACCATTGAGAAATCCCACAGTAGTCCTGGTAGCTCAAAATCATCATCCGAAGGCCATCTCCGCTCTCATGGACCGTCTCGCAGTCAAAGCAAAACCAGCGTCACTCAGACCCACCTGGAAGACGCAGGGGCTGCCATAGCTGCTGCCGAAGCCGCCGTGCAACAACTCCGCATTCAACCAAGTAAAAGACGCAAATAAATTCCTCAGCATGGCAGCTTAATGTTCATCTGTTGCCTTTCTTTCCTGCTGTCCTTCCCTGTTTGCTGTCTGTTTTTTGGCATCCTCTGCTCACTCTGTTCACTGTCCCTTTGTCTGTGTAAGAACAGTATCAATACATAAATATGCTCTTTCTTATTTAGATTTTCTTTTAATTTACATAGACTGAAATAAAACTGGCTGTTTCTCCTTTGTTTCCACCATCCATCCAACCTGGCTCATAGTATTTGGTAGCTGTGTCTGTGATGTTTGCAGGCAAAGCAATGTTGTGTGTCCCTTTTGTGTGCGCTTAAGTATCCTTTAGAATACAGAAATTATAAGCATAAGTGGCCGCCAATTTTCCAGGCATTACACCAAAACAGCACACACACAGTATTTAGAGCAGATTAGCAATGAGATTCTTGTACCTGAAAACACTCAAAAATTTTAGGCAGAAGCGTAAGACCAAAAGTCAAGTTCTAGGACCTACGGGGAGAAGCCATTTCAAGACAATGCTTAAAAACATTAACAAATTATGCATGTGAAATGTTACAGCTTTCCATGTGCAAAAATTTCTAGTCTTCTGAAAAATCTGTGAAGAAAATCATATTTCTTATATTCTCAAAAAATGCATAATATTAATATATGTATAAGCATATGTGATGAGGCACTGTAACCTCATTAAGGAGCACAATTAGGTCCATTCTGTTGGATCACACTTTGTATATGATAACAGATTTTATAGGTTATTTTTTCTCCTAACCATTGGAAATCCTTTGAAAGTCAAGATGTGCTATGTCTAGTAGCTGTAAATCAAAGTATAACAATTTACTCACCTTAACTGCTGTATTTTCATTTCATTTGTAAAAATTCAGTCAATTGATGTAATTGTATAAAAACTTAAGAAGTGCAGATATTTCAAAAATGTAGGTGGCCTGTTACTCATAAGAGGCATTAGCCAGGCAATGGAGCTAGATTGTCTCCTGAGTCATCATTTCCAAAGAAACAGCCAGTTTTAATCCCCTTTAGTGCTGTGCATGTGGTGTCATTTTGGCATTTGAAAACACTACTTATTTAAATAGAGCAAAAGAACACTTCTGTTTGCATGAATAACATTTAAGCTGGTTCCATCTGAGGATACATACTCTGGGTTTCCATCTCACCCACACTGCCACAGCAGCACATAAAAGCGGTCAGTCTAATCATGCCAGGAAGCAGCACAGACACAGCATAGCAGGAGTCCTCCCCATTCAAAGAACTCAGTCTGATAATCTGCCTCCACCAGCCAATGGCAACCAAGACCAAAGCCAGCTAGCCCTCAGGAAGGTGATGTCTGATGGACCAGTCAAGCCAGAAGGAGGTGAGCAGAAAGGCCCTGTTCAAAGCACACAGCAAGAACATCCCCAAATTTAAAGCTCTCATCTTTAATTTTTAGAGATTGTCTGATAAAATATGTTTATCCACTTTTTAATGTGCTTTTGTGGGCATGACATTTCAGGACTTCATCATCACCATGTAAGTCCCAAGATCAGTCCCGTAATATATCAACTACAGTGATTTGTATTTTTCTATGCACTGGGCATCTTTTGACTTTTGTTGGGAAATAGATTAACAATATTCATATTGCAGAATGGAATGCATGCTACTAACCTAATCTGTTCAAGCATGTCTATAAATTTGTTGCATTGTGATAAAAGTTTAAATTGCTCACAGTTTAAGTTAGCATACCAGTTGGAATGTAGATCAGTATTTGTTGCGTATTATTTCAAGTGTAACTTTTAAAAAATATATAGTGGATTTTGGAAATTCTTAGAGGAAAGTAAAGGAAAAATTGTTAATGCACTCACTCACCTTTACATGGTGAAAGTTCTCTCTTGATCCTACAAGCAGACATTTTCCACTCGTGTTTCCATAGTTGTTAAGTGTATCAGATGTGTTGGGCATGTGAATCTCCAAGTGCCTGTGTAATAAATAAAGTATCTTTATTTCATTCATAAACTACTGGGTTCTGAGCCATTGTTATCTGATGCAGCTTAAAATGAGTGTGTCAGTTTTTGTTTTTTCATTTGATTTCTTGCAATAGATTCTAGTTACTTCTCCATTGCTAGTGAGAGCTGTAATAATAGAACATTTGGGAGAAGAACAAAGTTCCATGTTGGAAACATTATAGATGGAAGATTATTACCAAGTAAAAGCATCAGAGCTTACATAAAAATATAAACGATGGGGTTGGGCCACCCTACGCAATGCTTCCACTATTTCTCTCTCCCATACCTAATCTACTTTGGTTCCTGGGTAAAGGAAGATAAATTACATGAGCCCTTGCTTTGGAGATGTACCTAACCTTGATCCTATAGCTGTGTTCATTCATAGATCATTTATGGATTCTACATAGCCATGTCAACTCTGCCCTGCTTAACATTCTGCAAGATCATTAGTATAAAGACCTCTCTCTCTATGACTACCTTAGGAAATGAATAATCTATACATTCCCTAAAATTGTTTGAGATAATGATTCTACAATCTCCACATTTAATTGTGTTCGGAATTTAATTGTGTTCAGAAGGAAAAGCAAATTTACATCTGTCCCTACCCTGACCTCAACGTTTGTGGAATTTTCCCCAAGAAAGAGTGGCACTGCCAGTGACAGGAATCAAACTAGAGTGATTATAAATTATCTTCAAATTTAATTCAAAAACACATATAAAATAAAGTTTTTTAAATAAAACTAGGATACTGTTGTTTGCCCCCTGTAAGTACTTTCCTGCCCTAAAATTCTTGAGTTTATGATTCTATATTTGACACAAAATGAAAATCAAGCCTTATACTTTCCTATTGCATTTCTCTTTATGCTCATAAAATTGAAAACATTTAATATGCTCTTCTCCCAATTAATCAGATATTTGGGGGCAATGTATGTGGCAATACAGAGGGAAAACCACTGAGATGTTTCTTAAATTAGCCAGGTAATTTAAAAAAACGATTAGCTTAAACATTAGCATAATTCTGTATATGTGTTTACTCATCCCAGTTTTTAGATTATCACCAAAGCATAATTTCCATTTTATTGCTAGCCTGCTAGTATTTTCTGAAAGGACTTAAAATTCTACCTCTCACTTTTTTCCTTCAAATAAGTTCAGTTGATTTCTTCATGTCATTCATTTTCTTACTTGAAATATTCTATGAATTATAAATGTAATAATCAAACACTTCCCTGATTTCACATCTTATTTTAATTATTGTGATTTAAGTATTACTATATAATATTTTGTATGATTTTTTTTCCTAGATGTGGTTCTTAAATTACATCAAAATATTTTAATTCCTTTGAATTATGCTCTAATAGACATTCTCATATATTTAAAGTGCTGTAAGTGAATTAGAAGTCATTCTTTATTGACATCACAATCAAAAGGAAAACTAGATAACATCATGCTTCCTTATTTAGATTTGTTCTTACAGATAATAAAAAGCCCTGTTTTCTAAAATATAAATCATTTCACTGCTACTGTCAATGTACCAATAATATAATTGATCCCATGCATTTTGGGAAACACCCAATAGCAAACACACTGTAGGATTAAATTTATGTTGAAATGCAATATAATTTGTTCAAGGCATGGAAAGAAAAATTGGTCAGAGATGTAAACATATAAAGAGCCAGCAACTTCCTGTTCACTAACTGTAGAAATAAGTATTGGTAATAATTTTAAGTGTTTGGTTAAAAGTCTACCATTTCAAACCTCACAATGGAGTTCATATAATCCCATCTGCATTCTGGAAATAACACTCTGCATTTGAATAGTTCTTCATGTCGTACAAAGTGTTTTGTCATCCATTTTCTCATTTTATCACACCAAGCGGATGAGGTATTCATTCCAATATTCTTATCCCTGTGTTATGGGTGAGCAACAGAGAGACAGAGGGGCAGGATGGCTGATATGAGAATGCACAGCTAGAAATTTTCAGAACTAGCAAGTATACTCTTGTCTTGTGACTCCTAGAGTAATGGTTTTTAAATACATGATCTCCTTTGAAATCAAACTCTCCTGATTTCAATAAAAACAATGTACTTGTTATTTTCACTCATGTTCTTGCAAATGATTAGAGGTAGCTAGAAATGATAGCAGAATACAATTTATACTCTCTCTACCTACATGATCCTCCTCTCTAAAGTCTGGTGATTCAAACCAATGGAAGAAAACCTTCCCACTGTGCAATCCCAGCAAGGCAGTAAGCAGGGTTCTTAGAGGAGGCTACATGTACATCTGCAGGCATTTCTATCAAGGGTGACAAAATTGTCCCTAAAGAGCTTTTCAGATGTTTTTTGTAAGCTTCTCAGCAGATTTCTGCTTGAACTAGCATAAAATATGGGTCAAGCAAGAATTATAGAGTGAGCCAAAAGGAACTTTCTTCCTCCCTCCGGAGTTTAGTTGCATGCTAGGAAATCTGAAGGGAAAGATTAGACAGATTGTGCCAAATCATCCTGATGCCTAAACAACACTGTTTGGATTTATAAATCTCTGGAAATGTTTTTTTATTTGTTTATTTTTGTTTGCTTTCCCAAGCCAGTTGGTTTGGTTGAATACAGGCTCTGCCATTTCCAGAGGTGACACCAAGGAGAGAAGAGAGTTTAGAAAGTAGTTTTGATTTTTTGTTTGTTTGAAAACCATACCAAAATCAAAACAAATTGAAGCATTCTTAAAACCTTGAAGATTAATTTAGTTGGCATCTAATAATTAAATTTTAAGTACAGTTTGAAAATTCCTGCACTATTTTTGTTCATGCTAAGATTTTGGGGATGAGTTATAAATTTTAAACTAGGTAATACAGGCTGGGTAGAAATAGCTCTCCTCCCTGGGTTATAAAACAGGAGCCCGTGGGACAGGTTGGGCAGATTAGGTGAGAAGATAAATCATTAAATAAGTTGTACAAGGGAATTATGATTGTGAGCTCCTTGGTGTGACCGGATTGTAGGAGAAAAGCCTGAAGCTACTTCCACAGACCTCTACTGGAAATTCCACTTTCAATAAAGCTCATTTGCGGCACCTGTCAAAGAAGAGTTTCATTTCCATGTGTTGTCTTGGCGAACTCTTACCAAGCCATCACTCTGTGGGAGCTGCTATCTTGGGCAAGTGGTAGGGGGTGGCTGGGTTTGGGAGCGGGCGGGTGCTGGGAGTGGAGGAAATTGTTGTTTACAGTAGCTAATCAGTGTCCCATTTTCTTCTGTCCTGAAGTAGATGATCACTTCTGCTCAGAAGGAATTTAGCCTTCTCTGTTTCTGAAAAGGACAGAGCCCATAAGAGAAAAAAAAAAAAAAAAAAAAAAAAAAAAAAAAAAAAAAAAAAAAAAAAAAAAAAAAAAAAAAAAAAAAAAAAACGGTTAGAGAAATCAGAATGAATTTATTTGGAAGTGAAGTATTCTTTAACATTGTATGTAAGAGGTTAATTAAAACAAATTTTACATTCCTCATTTCCATGTGCTTGTGCAAAAAAGAAATTAAAACATTTAAAAAAATAAAACTTTGAGCAGTTTAAAATAAAAAGAAAATTGAAACTGTAATGATGTGAACACAGCAAACATCCAACAAAATCTGAGAGAATCAATTTGGACGATTTCGGCTTTCAAAGTTCTGTGCCTGTTTGGTGGGGAGGAGTTTTTTGTTGTCTGTGAAAATCAAAATGCTCTTCAAAAGTTTTGTTTTTTAAGAGATTCCGTATTTTCTTAGAATGACTGATTACATATTTTCAAATATTTCTGTGGTCATTTATTGCCAGAAATATCTCCACTGTATATACAGAGTCACAGACAGCAAATGTGTAACTCTGACTATATGACACTGTCTCTCATTTATGGACCTTCATTCCTGAAGGTGAATCTACTGACCTGCCATCCATGGGTACTTGTGTTCTTCTCCAGTAGTACCATGAGTCTACACCGAGCTATCCTCACACTTTGGTCTGGTCCACACTGGGAATTTATATGTTCATTTCATCTGACATGAATAACAAGACCAACTGGCCCATCTAGATACCAAACTTGGCTTCCACATTGCTATGCCTTAGTCACATGATCTAGCTATGGGCCTATATACTGAGGATGGGACTATTAATATATGATCTAAGAAGAAGAGAAAGGCCTATTATTTAACATACCAAGGTCTCTTAAATACTATTTATTTATGATATGTCTTTACTTTAAACAATAATATCCATGAAACCTAGTTTTAGTTTTTAAATGAAAATTATTTTACTTTGGGCTTGAGCAAATTATTTTCAAAAAGTTAGTTTATCAGATTATCACCAGGGAGCAGGACCTGTGGAAATGGACAAGCAAGCAAATGCCAATGGGGGAAGGAAATGGGAAAGCTGATGGAGACCCAGTGGGGGATGTGGGACAGTCAGGGTACACCATGAGCATGGGGTGGGGAACCTTCTCATCTGAGTAGAAGGATCACGGAGCCAGAGAAATGCTACCCAAGGAGAGGTGGGGCAATGCCAAAGACACTATTTGGCTACTTAACAATATTGTCTAAATCCAGATATCTAACTATCCATGAATTACTTTATTTTTCCACTTTTCATCCACATGTATTACATTATGTAAAACCATAATATTTCACCCATTCTCCATTGTGCAAGATGATTTGGGGAGGGGGAGAAAACATGGGTATGGAATAAAATGAAGGTAATCTTCATGTGTACTGAACAAGACTGTGAAAATATTTTTTAATTTTTATTTTATTAGTATGCCATATGTGTAAATATGTAATTAATCACTGAGAAGCCAAAAACAGTGATGGATTTTAAATGAAAACACGTTATATCAGAAATATAGAATTTTGACTGGGGTGTTGAGTTTGTTAGATGTGTGAATAGGAATGACATAGATATAATCATAACTTTTATATTATACCTTAATGTGGTGTAAAGATACTAAAAATTATAATAAATTAATTAAATTGATTATAATTTGAACAGAAATTAATCAAAGTATTAATATCAAAAATCAAACAAGGCAGATAAATGTTTCAGAAACAAACGTTTAGTAAAAGTCAGAAGCATGGGTCTCTTTTTTTCCAATAGATAATATAGTAAAATACAATTTCTACTATATTTGTTCTTAAAAATAACATAGAAGTAAAATCTACTTTTCCTCATTGAAACATTTCAAATGCAAAACCACATTATTTGAAGTTCTATAGGTCATATTTTATTTTTATCTGACTCTTTATGTAAAAGGAACTTGAAATATAGAGAAATATAGAAAAGGGACATTTTTACAACTACTTAATTCAAATGTCTTTCTATATAGGTCTATCATATACTTTTAGTTTGTTTGAAAGCATTCTCATTGCTAATGACATTTCGTAAAGTAAATAGCTATTGAATCACTATCTTGGCTCCATCCAATATTAATATACAAGAACATTGAAAAGTCTTTATGTAGAGAAAACCCCTTTTTGGAAGAATTTGTATTATTTTATGCCTACCAATTATCATTATTTACTCTGGGTTTCTTTGTACCATAAAATAGTTGGAGTTTTTTGTTTTGTTTTGTTTTGTTTTTAAGCAAAGATATAACAGACAAGCAAGCTTTTATTACATATATAATTTATAATTCAAACCATATACTTCTAGAGTTGTGAAGTTCTTAGTGAAAAAAGTTCTGAAGAAGCTTAGAGATGATTAAAAAGAATAATAATATCAATAATAAACCTTTTCAAGAAGGGCCTCTAACTTTATATTTTTTTCAGTACAAAAAATAAAATGAAAACTGAAAGGTACCATAAAATTATCTTGATGTACATAATTGTTTAAGATGATTGTCAAAGAAGCTGATGCTAATTGGTCTCTTCTCATTTTCACAGTTAGCACTTCATTTCCATTACTGTGGGTCCCAACCAGTAATTCTCAAAGTGTGTCCACTGACTCCTGGGGGATCCCAGAAACCCTTTCAGGGGTCCGCAAGGGCAAAAAAACTCTTAAGAATATTAAGATGTTATTTGCCTTTTTCACTCTCTTTTTTTTCAAGTGTACATTGGAGTATTGCAGCAGCTACAGAAGGTGTCATGACATCATTGCTTTGATGACTAATAGAATATGTTCTCGTAGGTTTTTTTGTTTTAAAGTTCTCTTAATTTTGAGTATGATAAATAACAATAGATACAACCTACATGAAATAAATGTCTTTGGATTACTCAATAATTTCTAAGAATGCAAAAGGGGTCTTGAGGCCAAAATATTTAAGAGCCACTCACCTAGACCTATGCATAATCATCATTTTTACAGTAGACAAAGACTGGATAATTGAGAGTTTCGTCAAAAATATACTTACCATATTTGTCAAATTTTCTATGCCTTATGTATCTCTCCTATTGCATTTCAGAACCTCTCCTTTCTCATTTAGTGTTAATTTATAATTACTAAGATTGACAAATGACTTTTTTCCAATTTATATAGCACATTTAAAATATTTCATTGAGCATGATTTAGATTCAATTATTATATATCCATACTTATTACTGCTACCTTTTAAAATTTGACTGGTAAGTCACCTATCAGCTTTAATCGGGGGCTCCCAACATAAGGGAGAGTGACAAAAAGTGTTGTAAAGGTAGAATAAATTTTACTTTTGTCCTTATCTTGAAGGTAAAATTTATTGGAAAAACATTTGCTTATAAATTATTAGTTTATTTTATCTTCCATTATATTATCTACATTACTTGTCCTATAAATTGCAAATTCATTATATTGCATAACAGAGAAAACCTGAAGATTATCACTTTGATTCAAATTTGCAGGAAAATTGAAAGTTTCTTACCTAACACTTGGTCCTTACTTTCAAGTATGTAATTTAGCAAGCTTTTAAATATTTAATGCTAAAAAGGATATTCTGCAAATATGTATTTATCACTTATAGAAAGTATTATCTGAATTACCCATATTAGGTCATTTATTCACATTTATATATAAATTTGTTTATTTTTTTAAAAAATGATTGCATCTTATGTTCCAACCTCTTCAATATATCAGTGATACTGAAGCAAAAAAAATAGGCAGAAATCACTGTCCAGTGAATCTCTTATTCTAGTAATATTTATTGAATAACAAATTTAAAGGTATCTTGGAAAAATTATTAAGAAGGAGAAAAGCATAAGTTTTGTCTACCTTCAACTGAGATGGATAAAGAAAAATGCAATTGGTCATTAAGTTTGTATGCAACCAACCATCATCGTGCTTAAAAATACCTGGAAAATAGAATTAATTATACTTTTATTTGTCCTGGCTGGTTCTCTCTCATAATCTTTACAATCCACTGTGATATAACCAACTACAGGTGGAGAGAAAATGTTTGAAAATTATCTATTTGGAAAGTAGAAAAATTAATGAGATTAACAAGATAGGTTAGATCTCACAGGACTGGAAATGCATTTATCTACTAATTATCCAAATTTCCTCTTTACTTTGTGGTCATTTACTAAATTTGAATGATGTGAAAACTAATATTCAGTGTTTGTTGTAGCATTAGCCATATAAGTTACTTTGCTGTTATTAATATTTCACCGGAAAGACCTTATTTTCCTTGCGCAGAATTTTATAAATCAAAATATTTGGATTCCATTTAAGGACAACATCCTTGTTATCTCTAAGTACTCTTGATCTAAGTTATTGCAGTTTCAGGATTATGTAAGAAAATTTGTCTTAAGGGATTTTTAGAATTACTTTCCAGTCAAACAAACCTGCATGCTTTACAATAGTCTTTATTCCTGCTTGATTTATTTTTTTTTCTCTGTCAGCTCTTGGAAATACTTGTCTGACAACCTAATTCAAATATAGTGCAAGCAAGCTGTAGGAGAGAAAATATTTCTCCTTCAAAAGAGAATGAAATGAAAATTGAAAATTTAAAAGTTGACCATGAACAACTGATGTAACTCTTGAATGTTTTCTCTTCCAAATATAATCCTCCTTACTATTTATCTTTTAAAGATAAATATCTTTATTATATTTGCATTTTTATGACAAAACCAGAATTTGGCACTTGATACATTCTTTGTTCATTCTATTTATTTGAACATAGCTGGAATTATAACCTAATTTATTAAAGACAAATGAATTTACTTCCTTAATTTTCATGTCTTCATCAAACTTTCTTCCATCACTTGCTATGAAATTTTAATCCCTACTTAAAACTATACTCTCATTTGTTATATTGAAGTTTTATACTGTTACTTCTGTTCCCTGAAGTGATGGTTGATCTTATTGTCTATTAATATTAATAGAAAGCCAGAGTGAATGACTAGTGAGTATGGAAAACACCTGCAAATTATTGGTAGTATTAAATAAAAAACAAATTAAATTGGTCATTAAAATATCCTGAAAAATTCAGTCATGAGGCAATTGTGTATGGAGAGGGAAAAGTATGAAGACAATTAAGAACTTTACCAGCTTTCCTGGGACGTAACAAATGGAGGCATCACATCTCTGTCTTCGTCTCAGAAAGAAGCTACCGTGTGAATATGGAACATCTTACTTAAGGGACATATTCTGATTTTTATAAGGGAAAAAGACTTCAACATTCCATTTCTCATGGCTTATAATACCTTTCTAACATGTATATAATTTACATATATAAAATATACCTATAAATGACTATTATATACAGTCATTTAATAATTTATCATTTTGAATAGATTTTCAATGACGTCCTTCCTTCAACTGCCCCACCCAAGCATTTACAAATCACTGATACAGATATCAGGGTTGTCTCTTTTCAACAGTTTTAGTTGTGAAAACTTGTAATTTGGTGATATGTGAACACTCCTGCAAATAGCTATATTGAAGCTATCTAGGCCATTTTTCTAGTGTCCGCTGTCCTTTAAATTTTTCCAAATTAGACAATAAACATACTGAAGTATATTTAGGAAAAAAATGATAAACTTTGAAAGTGCTCGTAAGGTGTAACGTCTCTTCTTAAATTAATGACCCTGAACTGCAATAGAAAACATACAAAAAGTATATAATTGTACGTAAATCAAGGAAAAAAAATACTAAATAATGCTGATCACAATGGAACTTAAAACCTGACATTTTCAGTTCCACGCTAAAAAAGAGGAAATCAAAAAAATAATATAAAACTGAAAAATGTCTTTGGTAAAAATAACAACAAGAAAAACAGTCACAGCAATAATAACAGATAAGAGAGAAAAAAGAATAACAGATAAGAAAGAAAGACAGGAAGGCAGGAAGGCAAGAAAGGGAAAGAAAGAAAAAGAGCAAGAGAGAGAGAGAAGCAAAGAGGAGAAAATAGAAAAGGTGCCTAAAGTAAATGCTTAGCTAAGTTAAAATTACAGCTAGCTAAAGGGAAAAAAGTGCATACCCTAAATATATGATTTCTAAAACAGCTCAGTAGGTACTTCATTTCTATCACTAAACTATTGGAATAAACAAAAACAATTATTGATTGATTTACATAATTTCAAAGAGTTAATCTCAAAATCCTAAAGACCATGTCTATGAAAATAATATTTAATACCATATCAACCAAGTAATTTGGGAAATTATTATACAAGCTACTGACACAATACATTATTTTTGAAATATTTGGAAATAGCTCTGTGCTGGACCAAAGATATAAAACCAACGGTAGACCATCACAGGCAGCAACTCTATATACACTGCAAGCTCTGAATTCTGAAGTAAGCAGAGACCTCACCTTTTTAATTTGAGACAATTGGCTATAACATAAAAGTACATTAACACTTTTTACTTTTACTTCTCTCTTCCTCTCATTAATTAGTGTGTGACCTGGAACAGGTTACTTAACCTTTACAAAGCTTGGTTTTCCTGTAGGCAAAATGATGGTTCCAGAACACGTTTTCTTTAGAGTTCTTCCCAGCATTTAATTTCCATGAATCCACAACTATAAAGTCAACTCTGAGCACAGTGCTGCCATCGTGTGGTAGGTACAGTGATAGCCTTGCATATTTAATTACTGTATAGAAGAGGGGGAAAGAAGCAACAGAGCAAACTAATTGAAGACAGATGTGCAGGCAAAGAGACACTACCAGATTTAATTAAGGTTAGCCACAGCGGAGTAATAAAGCACAATGGTGTCTAATCATCTAACAGCCAAAGAAAGCGAAGAGGTCAAAGAATAATTTAAAACAGATTGAATTGCCTCACAGAAGATAAAATTTGTTTACCTGAAATGTCCCCTCAAGAATTAAGTCACAAAAATGATTTAATATTCTAAGATTTATTCTTCTAGAGCACCGGATTCTTTCTACAAAAGAGCTTATTCCATCATGTGTTTATAGCATCCACTCTTTCTTCTAGTTGGTACTTGATAGTACACTTAGTAGTTCAAAAAGAAAGTAGACATGAAAAAAATGTAACTGATTAAAAATGGCTCTGAAAATGTATTTTGTTATAATGAAAACTCCTCAATTCTTTTATAAAATAAATATTTTTCATATGCAATACACAGGCACCTAATATATTCATGCACAGTAGGTCCATGATTTCCAAAACTCTGATTAAAATAGTTGGAAGAATTAAGCAGAGGTAGAATGTTACTATACATATTATTTTCTTTTGTCGCTCCAATTTAAAAAATATATATAATATTCATGGTTATGAACTTTTTTGAAATTTGTAACCCTATCGTCTCCAGTGTTTAGTATATTATTAAATACTTCAATCCAACCAGTGTTTGGGGAAATTGGGATAAAAAAATCAAGTCGAGTCATCACCTTTTTTTACACTATGAAATTGTCATCTCTGATTTTAAAAGCTAAAAAAGAAATTTACTTCTCAAAGTTTCTTTGACAAAGAACACACACACTAAAAAAAAAACCCCTTCCATACCAAGTGGCCTTCTTGATGAGAGATTTATGATTTGTATAAAACACAAAGCTGGATAAGAAGTGAAATATCTACTAAATCATGCAGATGTTTTGATTGGTTAAAGGAAAGAAGTATTCATTTATTATTATTTATTCATTAAATAGTTTGAACATGGTTCCAGGGCAAGCTTTTTAGGAGGTTACCAAGGAGCAAATGTAGGCTCTGCTTCCAATGATGACATGCATGCAACAATTACAATCAAAAATAAAAAGCGATAATTGCCATAAAAGATACACAGATTATGTGTTACAAGAATCCACATTAAGGAGATGTCACTTTTGATTGGGAGAATGAGGAAACTAAATGAAGTGGGTGATATTTTAGCTGGGCCTTAACAGATAAATTTAATTTAGATGCAAGAAAATGATGGACTAGAGGAGGGCTTAGCAAATCGAAGAGAACAAAGCCAAACCAAAGGATCTGGAGTGAATGGTCTGAGTGGGCTTTGGTGTAAAGTATATGAAGGAGAATTGTAGTAGGTACATGTGGAAAGGGGGCAAAAGTGTGCAAAAAGCAAACTAAAGAATTTGAATGAAATTATTAGATGTCTTAAAATTATGTAAGATCCAGCCTCAGATATCAAAGTCCTAAGGTTTATTTGTTAAAAATTTGCATTTATGTAGATTTAGCTTAACTTAATAGAATTGATGCTTTCTTACTTTCTCTGTTTCAAGAGAAAGAAATGAGTAAATACACACGTTGTTTTAAGTATCTGCAAAAGAACTATTAAAATACTTGGGCTCTTAGCACCAGCTTACCAAAACCTCTGCATTTTTGTATGTTTTATCGCATTTTATGCTATGTAGATATAGCCTTGTAAAAAGGAAACGACAGTTTTGCGTTTTAATTTAATTCATTTTCAGAAACTAACCAAACATCAGGCTATCTCTACACTATACTTAGATAGCAGGTTAAGAATAAAAAATTTAATCAGGTACCAGATGTTTCTGTCTAAAATTTCTGTACACGCAACCTTAGACATAATCTTATTTTGCAGAAATATTAAATAGACTTAGATTTTCCCCCATATGTATATGTTCCCTAGATTTGTTTTTTTTATATTTCCTATAAAATATTATTTGTTTGCATTTAAACTGCTGACAAACACTTTCACAGACTTTCCAAATGAGATTTCTATTCAAGGAGATAGGCGAGATGAAAATTTAAATTTATTTCTAGCTTTGTTTCTTCTTATTGTGCTGTTTTATATTCTGCACACATTTCTCAAATTTCCCAGAAGAGGAATAGAACTAAAAATTGCATCAGGTAAAGCCAAAGTTGACAAAAGAAAAGATTGAATATTTTGAAATGGAAATAATAAATCATTTCTGTAATGTAGCTATTCTGATTGTGACATTGCTCCTAAAATACTAAAAATTATTTTAATTTACTAAATATAAATTGATTATTTGTCTATTAATTAAAGTTTATCTTTGAATATAATATATTGAGATTTTCCAGTTGATGAAATCAATGTCTTCCATTCAATCATCATACTAAAAAATATTAACAATCTAGATGGTTGGATTACATAATGCCAATCAAAAAGTAGGACGGCTTTTCTTTGTTTATAATCAATTGACGAATCTGACTCATTATGCAGTGGATTCTGCTGTTTAGTGTACATTATACATGTTCATAATTTTATATCCTAGTAAGACTACTTGCACATTTTTTAAATTATTCTTTAAAAAAGTCTTTTCTTTAACATTAAATATACCAACTGTGTTTCTTGTGTAAGTTGAAGAAATACTAAAGAAACATAACTGTTCTCTGTTTCTATAAATCTAGTCCTATGGGTGACTAGAAATTCATTGGTGGCTGTCTATTTAACAGCTTTCAGATCTTTTTCTAAATAGGTGTTTCCAACTTATAACATCTGATATATAATTGAGTATTAAAAATGTCTTCCTTATTTCCTTATTCTGAGGAAGGGATCCTACTGTCACTTGAATAAATGTGACTTTAGAGAATCTACTGTTGCTGAAATGGAAAAAAAGGAAGAAGTAGGGGAAAGCTAAATCCTTTGCAAGACTTGAGCCTAGCTACCCTGACGATGGATTTTCTGTCCTCAAATGGTTTCCAACAAAATGTTTACATTTTTCATTTCATTTGGTTCTATTGGTTAAAATTCTACCAGATTAAGAATCATTGTGTTTTTATACATATCCTTAAGAAACGTGTAGATATCTTAGCATCCTGAAATGATTATGAAGTGTTCATCCAATAGTATGAATCTATCCAACTGGCTAATAAACTCCTCATGGAACAGGAATACTTTATGGAAAAAAACTCTAAGTAGTTTTGCAGTTTAGAACACATCTAGATTAAGAAGAGAACCGAGATAAATTCACTGTCAAGGACTATGTAAGCTCAAAGACGCTAGGAAACAGCCATTGACAGTAAATCCCTAAAGAAGAGGTGGGTACGGCAAATAATATCACTGGGCTCCAGCTGTATCTCACTCCTCATAATCACAGTCAAATGAGGTAGGCATTACTGACTATTGTTTTCAAATGGGGAAAGAGTTAGAGTTATCGCAGAGTGGGTTGGGATTCAAAACCAGATCAATATGCCCAAAGATCGTGCTCTCTGGCAGGAGACAAACAACAATTTCAAAAACTTACTAGAGAAACTTCTCCTCAGCAAAGTAAGTGGAAACACTTGCCTTCTATTACTTCCTTTTGCATCAAAATTTCTTCCCAAGTCTCCTATAAATCTGGCAATCTGCTAATAAGATTAGTACTGTACCCCTACTACATAATTTATAGCACAAATTTATAATGTTTCTATGGGACCATGGGTTCTTATATACAAATACCAAACTTAGGAAATTTTTGAAATAAATCCCAAGCATAAACTGGGAAATGCCTAAGGGGAAACAAATATCTTTAAATTTTAAAAACCTGCTGGAGATAGTTGGTAGAGTTACACACAAACAAGCACAGAATTTTCAATCACTTCTTAAAAATATCCCATTTTGCATCTTTTTTTCTAAGAAGAAAAACAGATTGATTATTAATACATAAAAAAATTAAGCAATTTCCTTTATCCTGCTATTTATATCTACCAAGTCTTTCTAAACTCTTTTCTCCATGATGTAGCTGAAATTTTTATTAGTTTGCCATATCACTATTGCAATACTGTACAAATAAACCACAAAAATAATAGAATAGTTACATACGATTTAACTGTCTAAAAATTAAATGTTTTTTTCTTAGAAGTGATTGTTTTTCCTTTGTAGCCAATAAAAACTGTAAAGTAATTTAGTGTTGCCACTGTGCATTATCACGTAAGGAAATGAAAATAAAAGGCAGGTTGAGAACTGTAGAGACTTGCGATAGCTGTTTCTTTATACATGTAAATTAAGAAAACGTATAATTATGCATTTGAAGATCAGTGTGAGCTTCATTTATTGACTGTGGTGTTGACTCTTCCCACACCATGCAGCAAAGCCTACCAATCACCGGCCTGCAGAAAGCTCTGTGTCCACCGGCTCCTCGGGCAGCAGCTTTGGCAGTGGGTATAGCGTGGACAGTGAAGGAAGCAGCAGCACTGCAGGGGAGACTAATCTATTTCCTATTCCAAGGATGTAAGTGGGTCTCTTTTTTTTCAACTACAAAGTTAACAGCATCATGAGTAAGGCATTTAACAGGGAATACCTA